>OZ024910.1:27614394-27911894 GCA_964017125.1 Flabesymbios commensalis
TTCCACAGATATATGTATAAGTGATTTAACACCCTTTGAAGTTGTGGGTCGTGGCAGTGAAAGAAAACTTCCAGTGGGTAAAGAATCAAAATGATATAACTTATCGCCTAAAAGGTCAACGAACTGAACACTCCACTGGAAAGCCAACAGGCAACAGTGAAATGACGCTACTGCCCTTTGGCCTTGCGCGACAACAGAGCTAAATTTGTCACAATACTGTGTTTTTTGTTCCAATGCCAGTGATAAATATATTCTGTGAGCGCATTTCCAAACTTACGGTATTGAACCTATATTCTAGGTTGATGCTGGGTCAGCGTGGCAGACACTGAGACAACATTGGTGCGACATACTTCAATACATCGTTATTTCTGCGTTTTTCACTTTATGCCAGCCATTCACCCCTTTAAACAGACAGGTCGCATAATTATTTGCGTCAGATATGCCAGTTCATCAACCCACTGAAAACCACATGTCGCATTATATCGGATGGAATATTTGAACATGCTAAATGAAATACATTGAAATCATCTAAAGGACCATGTTTTAGGCTTTATTTGTTTAGATGTCATTTAAACATGGTAAAGTGGAAAGTAATAATAAGAACGAATATTTATTAAGATTAAGATCAAAAAGATGTTAACCGTCAAAACTAGGGGTGAACGATGGCTGAAAATCACACCTCAAAGTGAAAAAAAAATTCTATACAAACATATTGATATGGCTGTTAAAGTGTTTCATTTAGGAGTGCACATCAACTATTATGATTATAGTTGATTTTCACCTATTCCTTATCCCATTATTTGTAGTCACGTGTGGAAAGTTCCCTTCCAGTACCAGAACGACGCTATGCCAAATGCCAGCACTGAAGTGAGGTGGTTACTTAGTGAAGAAGGTAAAAACAGATAACAAAAAGGGACAGAGGATATTCATTAGCGTAATACTATATGTTGTAATCCTCGCTAAATATATGTTTAAAACAAATTAAACTTGACATTTTTGTCGAAAATGCAATGTTTATGCAGATAAAGCTGCGAAGAGGCGTGTGTGTGTGCGTACGACTTTGAAGTCTGCACCGCCATGTATGGGTGTATGTATGGCTCTATTTACTAAAATATACATTTATAACGACGATATCGACATGTTTTTCTAAAGTCAACGTTTGTTTTATGCAGAACAACAGGTACTAAACCATATTGATTTTGCTATATGTTTGTTAGTTCATTAATATGAATTACATATTTGATTTTTGTTTTTGTATGTATGTTATATATGTACATTTTTAAATTTACCCTTGGCGAGTTAGATTTCATATTACAACATTTAGAAATATTCGCTATGTGCAGCTAGTCTATTTAAAAACGATATACACTTGACTAATTTATTTTGAAAACGTGTATTTTTAGAAACATTTGCCATATCATCTGATAGCTGGATTTTACTAAATCCTGAGCAATACGGGTTTTATCGTGTTAACTATGATTTAAGCAATTGGAATTCTCTGATTGCTGCCATCAACACCTCGCACACTGTAAGTATAGAAATATATCGTCCCCTTGGGTATGAAAGGGTGTATCCGTCACTTACCAAGAGGCAGATACACCCTTTCATATCCAAGGTAACGATATATTGATTTATTTAGCAATCGCATTTAGGCCCTACGAACATGACTTTTGTATTAAAAAGTCCTAGGTTTCAAATAATTTATTTCTAATCGTTTATTAATTACAAAAGGTTGAAAATAACAACACGACACAAACTAACAAAATAGCAATCTTATTAACTGTTCATTCAATAATTAAAAGTATCATAAAACTATTTCACTTATTGTAACTGCTCTAATATACTATCAGTTCTATACCTCTAAATCTGATATGATAACTTAAAATTTAGAATATTCATGTTGAACAGCTGACATGATATGCTAATATATGATTATTCCAATAACTGTTTGTCAGGTGATAGGTGTCGTCAGCCGAGCTGAAATCATCGACGACAGCTTCCACTTTGCAAGGTAAACTGTTTTATTGCGCGCAATCAGACCGATAATGTGACATGTTTACTTTACACATGGAATACCGATAACATGCTGTAAGACACATGTACTGCTCTGCAAGGGCAAAAGGCAGTATCTGCTTATTTGTAAAGTAACCAGAGGCTACATTTTGCTTTTGCACTACAGTGTGCACGTGTACCAGTGTACACGGATGTACACGAGGCCCCTACTTCCTGATCGGTGAACGCCACCGAACATAGGGTTCATCCCCTTTAACCCAGTGTTAATCACATCTATAGATTTTTCAGACATTGTATATATTTTAAAGAAGAGAATTTGTAAAGACAATGAACCTGAAATTTGTTAAATTGGCAAATGCTTTGATTCATATGCAAGTATTTTTACCAGTTGAACCTGTGGGTCGCAGTAGCGAGACACAATTTTAAGTTTTTACAAATTTAAATTCTACACCATAGCGCTTTCTATTAACCCTTTGACTTCCAGGCCGGAGTGCATGCCAGGATCCAGATATACTGGTGTAGGAGTTCTATTTTTCGTCATTTGAAGCTGGAATTGCTAACGCAATTTCCAGCTTCAAATGACGAAAAATACATAAATGTAGTATATATTTGACGAAAATTTGTGTCATTTTATGGTTACGTTCATTGACGAATGACGACGGAAATTTCCGTCATGTATGGTAGTGAAAAGGTTAAGGGTTAATATTAAATTTTACTAGTATGTCCTATAAGCAGGTCTATTCATGTGTGCTTTACCCCAAAAATTTAACTGGGAGTTGGGCACAGTCATGCTTAATTAGGGAAAAATATGGGTAGGCGTACGTTTGCGAACTTCACAATAAAGACCAAGGCTGAAGGGTTCGGACGCAATATATCAGTAATATAATTATATTTAAGCACCCTTTATCTATCTATATAATATTATCTTCAGATCTACATATCCGCTTGAATTATAGGCATACAACTAAAGTGAACAGAAAAGTATATAAGTGTCATGCATATACTTTTCAAGTAAGCAGTTACTGCCTTTTGGATGTACTGTGTATCATCAACGACACGTGGATATCCTGTTGTTCTAGATCTAGAGACTTGGCGCAGGTGGTGTCCTTACAAGCCACAGAATATCTCCACAAAGAGACAGACTACCTTCCATGGTATGCTGCTAACAACGGCTTCTTCTTCATAAAGAAAATGTTAGCACGCATGGCCCAATACGGCCAGCTACTGGTAAGAAAGTATTCAAAGAATTGAAAATATATTATGTAAAACATTGTCCTGATGGATAACTGTAGCGATTACCACCAGTGGCAGATTCAGAGGAGGGGTACTTCCCACCCCCCATTCAGGGTCTCAAAAACGACCATATCTATTTTGGACGGAATTATGCTCTAGAATGTGCCCTTTCAGGCCTGCGATTTCAAAATTTTCCGGAGGAACCCCTCTGGAGCATATAAGAGGCTGCTTATATGAGCTGTGGTGTGTATAAAATCAAAAAAAAATTGCGCCCCCCTCCCTCGTCTGTCAATTCGTGTATACGCTACTGGCAATATTAATTTATCAATACATTAGCGATTTTTAGTCTTACTTTGATTGAGTATCCAAGTCGATATCAATATAACATTAATATAATCTGCATGTTGTGCTGTGAAATTGCTGAGCTCTACAACAACAATGTCTAATAAATTATATTTCATAAATAAGTGATAACTTATTATTCTGTAATCGAAAGGCAAAATGCAGTAACTGCTTACTTCTCGCGTCAGCAGTTACTGCCTTTTGGTTTTGCTCAGCAGTACCGTGACGGAATGGCTTAATTTGAGAAGTAATGAAAGAAATACATATGTTTTCAGCTTGTATATAATTATTTCGCGATATTTTACTTACTTGCATCAGAGCTACTTACGTGCACTCGTGGACACGAATTACCAGAGTCTGGGATGGAACCAGATAGAAACTGACCCTATACAGACAAGGTAGTGTAATCGTAGGTAATAAAAGCGAACATGTACAATCAATAGTGATTTTGTTTTAAATCTATGCCATAATATTCTGTTATTTTAAATCGATATTTTTGTTTTGAAAAAGTACCTGTATAATGCACGAAAATTGCCACCCTTCTGCTTGATTTTGAATTATAATATCCCAGTAAACACAACATATTTGTGTAACATTTGCACAATGTTGGACCAACGTCGAAGACGTTGGGCGACGTTGTACAAATGTTATACAAATGTTTTGTGCTTGCTTAGATCTCACTCATTTGAACTTGGTACTGCTGACACACTTTACCAGGCTGCGGTGCACATGCAGCTCATATAGGCACCACTGCCTCAAGATGAACGGTCAGGTTTGGCATCGCTGTCACAGTAAGCATGAGAAGTTGATCCACTGTTGGCTTGATGTTGAGCCAGCGTCGTAGTGGTGGCCCAACATCAAACCAGCAGTGGGGCAGCGTCACGAGTTTGCTGGTCTGTGGGCTTTTTCAATGGGCGCCTATATAAATACATGCTCATCAGATTCAAAATATTGTGCCTAATTGGAGATTAAAATATTAATTTCCACTTTCTAAGCAACAGCGCTGTCAAATCTGTATGTGCCCCTGGAAACAGTGGTGCATATCGAGGTACATGTGCAGGGCAGCCTGCTTGCAGTTTAAAATGAAAAAAAAAAAACATACCTATTGATGAAAAAAAAATATCTCCTAAATTCACTTAGCTGGTTGCTGCACAAAAACTGTATTTACTTTTAAACTTTTGTTTGAACTTGCCTGAAAAAAATACTGATCAGGCATGGGTAAGGTTAGTGATTGTGTGGGGTACTAAGATATATTCTCCCCTTGTAGGTAAAATGTGTCAATTGCAGCTTAGCAAAGCGGCATTTGACACCTTTTACCTACAAGGGGGTCGATTATAACCTGTGTTATCATTATTCCAGCTACCTCCGCACAGTAACATTGACCGTGGCCTGCGAGGCGGAGCACAAGGATTGCGTGACAAACGCAGATCAGAAGTTTACTGAATGGATGAACAATAAGGACGACTTGTCAATGTAAATCTTATTTATCTGGTTATTTTAAGTTATTTATTAAGTTATTTTGTCATGATAACATTATCAAGTAACAAAGGACATAATGTCATTATTTTTGTTATAATGTCATATGTAATGTCATGCCTAATTATAGGTCTATTATTGTTTGCCTGTTATTGCTTTACCAACATTTTTCATCATTAATATGTAAATATTGTTTGCACATTAAAATTTTATCACAACGCTGAGATATTTCTTGTCTGGCTCTGCAGTTGAGGAGAAATTAAAAACGCTAATGTAGTTAAATAATATGACAATTTTATTCTAATCATGCTAATTGATCTATCAAGTATTGAATAATCAGCTGTAAACGGGTCAATTCCTTTTTTCTATTCCAAATGCCATTCCAACTCCTTTTCTTTCAATTAAGACTGTAAACATTATGCATTTTATGTAGGTGTTTTAATTGGCAGCAATACACTATTGGCTTAGTGTTGGCTTAAAGTTGGGCCGACGTCTGCGACGCTGACAAAACTTCAAACCAGCGTCGGCTCAATGTCTCGTGTTCTTGACTTTGAGAATGCTGCAGTGACCTTCTGATTATCGTGATTATTTAGGCATGCTTACAATTAAATCATACACTCTACTGGAGAAATATCCTAGTCCACACTTCTACCAGTTATACATTTGGGCAGTAATAATATAATTGTTTTTATTTTCAGAATTCCCCCGGATTTCCGTCATGCCGTGTATTGCACGGCCATCGCCACGGGAGGGGAAGACAGGTGGGACTTCCTGTTTGAGCAGTATCAGAAGGAGTGGCATGGGCCCAGCAGCATAGACCGGCCTAAGATCAGGGACGCTCTGGCGTGCTCCAGGCAGCCCTGGATTCTACAGAGGTGAGGGGGGTAATCTCCTCTGCATAACCAAAAGGCAGTAATTACTTAATACGTTTCAAGTAAAACATTTACTGTCTTTTGTCTTTGCATGGCAGTCTCTAACTCTTAACCATTGCGCTGTTTAAATAAGGCCGTATACATAGGCCTTGGTTTTAAAGAGACTAATAGCCCACCACCTACTATTACACATGATTGTCAAAAAGTCAAACCTTATTGCCAGGTGCTCCCTCCCCCCCCCCCCGAACCACCCCCCCCCCCCTATAAAATACGAGACATTGAGCCAATGCTGGTTTAATGTTTGGTCAGCGTCGCAGACGGTGAGCGAACATCAAACCAACATTGACTCAATGACTCGTGTTTGATGGGGATCGAGTTTCAGACCAAATAAAATGCTACTGAATTCCATGACATAGTTGGTGATGATGCTCGGGATAGTCAAAGAATTTATCTTAAAGGTGATCTATCACCCCTTATATGGTATGAATAATTATGTCCTTATATGGGGTGATTGGCTATCATGTGACCCTCTCAGAGGGTCACATGATAGCCAATCATCCCATATAAGGAAACATTGTGCCCCATCTTGTGGCAACTTTGATTTATTTGTCACAGAGGGTCACATGATAGCCTATCATACCATATAAGGAGACATTGTGCCCCATCTTGTGGCAACTTTGATTTATTTGTCACAAAATTATTCATACTATATTTATAAGGGGTGATGGATCACCTTTAACCTCACAGAAGGGTTTTTTTAAACATAGCAATTTGTTTTCGTCATTTGTAGCTGGAAATTGTGTTAGCAGCTCCAGCTTTAAATGAATGAAATATAAGCGCAATGTTTAACAAACTAAATAACAAACAATCAAACACACACGCTACAGGCCTTTGAATACAAGCCTTTGTCAGTATTCTGAACCGATGTTCATGTTAAGCTGGTGGTCAGTCAAGTCCATCCTAATCAGTACATTCATCTATCTTCATCTAGTGACCTGGTGACTGCACGCGACAGTTTAGCTTAAAACTAACCTTTTGGGATATTAGTCCATCGTGAAAAATTAAGTTGACCTTAACAGCACTTTCATGTGGCGACTCCACAGCTTAGCTTATAACATCGCTTTCAACATTTTTTTACGGGGGGGGGGGGGGGTGCTCTGCCACAATCTTAAAAATGAAAATGATTCTTAACATTATCTGAGCCAGTCCACATGGATCATATTCTGCGATTCATTTGAGCTGATAGTTAAGTCCACCTTGACCACTGAATTCACGTACTGAATAAACAGCTTAATATAACAAAAATGAAGACGTGAAAAATACCCGCTTTCTGAGCGGGGTGGAGTTTCAATAGATGACATCACAGACAACGCCCGTCCACTACGTTCAGATCTAGAAAATCGTTCCCTGTGTGCTAAGACACGATCAACCACTTTCTCCATTACAACTTCATTTAAAATAGAATGGAGACTTACTTCGTGCATAGTAGTTCTGGTGACTTCACTTGGCCTCTAAGTTGATCTGATCCAGTACATAGTGACATTTCAGCTTATTTTTTAACTTTTAAGATCGTCGCGATAAGAAACCGGTCCCGTGACCGTGTTTTGAGACGATCTTAAAAGTAAGGCTGATTCACCAGTTACCAAAATAGGCCTACATTCATGTGGAGAATCAACAGCTTGGCTCAAAACTTTCAAATGGTGTTTCAGAACACAGCACCATCTCATAATTGCAACGTATTATTATTATGGTATGATATGAATTGGGCCGTAACGTTTTAAGAGACGATTTTAAAAATTAAGATGTAGGGCCTATGTATGCTAAGCTTAGACGTCACTACGTAGGCCTAAATATTTATTTTCAGATATATATCGCGAGCGACTGACAAGAGCAGCAGCTATAGGTACGTGGATGACGACAAGACGGCCATTTTGAGAGCCGTGGCTGCAAACCCAATAGGAACCAACATAGTGTGGGATTATGTGGATGCCAACTGGTGAGTTTAATCCCAAGTCAAAGGTATTTTTTATATGATTCAGCTACATTTCAATTGTACTGTTTTAAAATGATAGGATTGCAGGCAAGCAATGATGTTCTATATAATCTCCTTGATGCGATGTAAGGGAGACCTGCAAAAGGCTTTTGAAAAGCCGTTTCTATGGAAGCATGCACCTTAAGATCATTATCTCCTGCAAGAACGATACGCTTACCCAATGTTGCTGATGGCGGCCTAGTATTACAAAGATCAATAGGCCAAGGTGTTTGCAGGGCGCTACGTAGCCTCTCAAGTATCTTATATTCTAGTTTGCATGAGCGCGGATGAAGTAGGGGTAACCATCATTCATTAACATAAAAATGGGAAGTTGATGTCGGGTCAACAAAATGCTACACACTAATTGATTATGGTTAAAGATGCGGAGAGATATTAGTACAAGTATCGTAGGAAAGCACGGTTTCTAAAAGACTCCGCAGCCTTCCTCCAATCGTAGGTCATCTATGTGGTGAAATATTATATAATAGGCCCATTATTGGGAGTCATGACAAAGAAATACATGGACATGACTCACTCCTAAATTACATAACCAATCTAAGTGGGTTAATTGCCACGCTTGAAATGTTAAATATGGCTAACGACCATCGACTTCAAATTTTATACTTGTTTTATTTGCATGCTATGTCTTACAAGCACTTTTATAACTTTTAGGGATTTGAGTCTGTTCAGCATTCTCTACCAAGTGGCAACTCTCTGTAATACAGAGCACGACCTCAACAAGGTAAGCCGATCCCAGTAACTGAGTACGCACAAAACATTTGTATAACATTTATACAATGTTGGACCAACGTCGAAGACGTTGGGACGACGTTGTATAAATGTTATACAAATGTTTTGTATTTACTGGGCTCCTGACAAGTATCTTAACATACCTTATGAGCGCTTTGACGACAAAACTGCTCTGCAAAGCCAAAATGTAGTAACTGCTTACTTAGAAAAAAAGCAGTTACTGCCTTTTGGCGTGATAATCACTTCGTATCCTTTCTATAGGCAGATCAACTATAACATTTCTTGGAAACGGAATTTGTTTGTGCCAAATCAGCACAAATTGCAGATTTTAAGTGGGAAATTAGCCAAATACGAATTTTCTTTACCCAGTGGTGAAGTACTGGGCACATTGACATTGCAAGTGAATTACAACCAGCTTGCGAATAAAATCGCATGCGAAGATTCTGAAATTGGAATTATATAATTGTAATCTCTAAGTCATCCTACGACCGTGAGCGCGTTATTGGCGACAGGCCAGAGATCAAATTTTAATGGGGGGGGGGGGGCGGGGGGTTCGGCGTGTACCCCCCCCCCCTCCCCTACTCGCCGTTGTGTAGGCGTATGTGTCACACCAGTCGGAGATTTTAAAAGGTAGGTTTCAGATAGCAGTTCGATTCCTATCTACGATTGTTTGGGAGGAGTCGCAGTTCAGACTTTGATAAATCCTCTATTTGTATTATATCATACTGTCGCCAAGTAGTTTTGAGACATTCTCAAGATATTCTCACGAATATGATCAAATCCAGGGTGAAAATGGGCTAAATTGTTGCATAACATTTGTGAGAATGTCACAGAAACGTTTTCAGATCGTCGCAGTAATATCGCGCGACTAAAGAGCAATCTCAAGACTGTCTTAGGATTGTCTAGCATCTGTCTGACACATTTGCGACCAAGTTGCAACTGTGCTGTGACTACTTCGTGACAATTTGGCGACTGTTGGGCAGAACCAATTTATCTATGTAAACTCCCATTGGAATGCATTGCAATCATTTCAGAGATTTATACCCTAGGAAATTAATGTATAAACAAACATGGAGTGTGTTGAAAAGGATGCTACTGCTGTAGAAGAAGAATGTTATTACCTTGCAGCTGCTGATGTGGTAATATACGAACAAGATACATTAAATCAAGAGAGAGAAAGCAAAAAAAAAGATAAAAACTAGAAGTTGCTGGTGCATCAATAGATTAAAGACAGGCCTCGTTATGGCTGGTTTGAAAAATTGATGGGTTATCTTGATATGGATGATACAAAGAGTTACAATAACTTGGTAAGTATGGATCATGACAATGTTCGAAGAGATGGCGGACAGACCGACTCCTAGGATCCACAAGCAGGATACCAACATGAGGAGAGCCAGAGCCTGGATTGAAATTAGCCATTACACTCAGATTTTTGGCCACAGCTTAGTACCAGAAGTATGTCAGGCAATATATGATGATTATCACCAAGAATTGATAAAGTGTCTTGCAAGCCAAGAAGGATAGAAACAAGTGGCGCAAGGTTTCGCTGACAAATGGAATTTCCATATTTGTGTAGGCGCCAAAGAGAGGCGCCAAAGAAGGGACATTCTCAATAGCGTTAACGGCTGTAGTTGACTCAAATTACAAGTTTATGTATATTGACGTTGGAGCTAATGAGAGCTGCTCTGACCCTGGTGTTTTTAAAGGGACTGGCCTGTACAAAGCACTTGAACAAGACAAAGCTAATCTTTCACATCGACAGGCACTGCCCAATAGTCAGCAGCCTGCTTATTATCACCTAGTTGGAGATGATACATTTGCTGTGAAAACCTAGTTGATAAAACCATATTAACACTGTCAAAAAAGATGATGATCTTCAACTACAGGCTGTTCAGATACCGAAATCCTGTTGAAAATACATTTGGTATTTTTTCACAGCGCTTCAGATGTTTGTTGGGAACCATGCACCTTAGACCTGAAAATCCAGTGAAGTGTGTCTTGGCCTGTTGCTGTCTTCACAATCTATTGGCGGAGAGAAACGATATACAGGAGAGTGGATATTAGAGATCCTGTACATCATGATGTCGGTGAGGGAGACTGTCCCAAAGATATCGTGATACTGTCGTGAAAGAGTTGCAAGATATTCGCAAGAAATTATCGCGAATTTAGTGAAGGATTCGCAATTTGTTTTGAGTAGCAGTCGCGAAATAATTTCATGATACACTTGAAACCGTCTTGCAACAACCAGGCGACCATTTGGCGACTGTGAAGTCGTGAAAAAGATGAGTCGTGAACTCACGAATCAGCTCGAGTCACCTTCGAGACAGTTTTGCGAGCGCCGCGAATGTGGGCAACTGTCGTGTGACATTTTGGAGAATTTTTTACAGCCTCATCACAAACTTGTCGTGAGTGAAAAGCGGCTCCGTTTGATACTAGATTTGCTGTCTGTGATTTTTATCGCAAGAGATTGGCACACACAAGTCTGTGTGTGAATGCCTAAAAGTCATCATTAAAGGTGATTTATCACCCCTTATATATTATGAATAAATTTCTGACAAATAAATCAAAAAAATTGCCACAAGATGGGGCACAAGTGTTTCCTTATATGGGGTGATTGGCTAACATGTGACCCTCTCAGAGGGTCACATGATAGCCAATCACCCAATATAAGGACATAATAATGCATACCATATAAGGGGTGATAGATCACCTTTAAGCTAAGCGCAAAGCCCATTGTGCCTGTAACACGAAGTTATGTTTACTGCCGCGTCCCATATTTTTGAGTGGGTAAAAATAACTAGCTTTCCACTCAAAGGGTTTTCATAGCGCATATTACATTGTTAAACATGTTAAAGCAACACAGTTTTACGAACCTTTTCGGCGAATAGTGTTGTAAATGTTTTCCATAATAAAAATATTTGCGAAGAGCTACTTCCGCACAAAAAACAACGCTGGCTCAATAATTATGATAATATAAATAACGTTCTTTATGTTCTGTTTAAGATGGAGTCGTTTTTCACCAGACACCCCGCCACCACTGACATGGAGAGGGTATATTATGATGACATAAGAACCACAGTCAAATTAAATATCCGTTGGATGGACGACAATATCAATGACATCAGTCAGTGGTTGAATACAGTAGCTCCGTAAAGTATCATCAGATAAAACTGTTCGCCCTTGAGCCTTGTGAGCTGCAGGAAGGGATTACGGATATCACCTGAATTTGCTCCTATTTAATTCATGCTTTAAAAAGCAGTTTTGAAAGCGAAAGATGTACTGAATCTACAATATCCACTTTATATTTGCATACAAATCTCAAAATCCTCAGAAAAGTGTTCTTTAGAACTTCAAGTGGACAAACATGTAATTTGAAGCAATTAATGAATTGATTAATTGCTCTTTTTTGTGTATTTCACCTGTTTAAAGCTGAAACTTGCTGACAAAAAATGAAGGGATGATAATACTTTTTAGCTTATTACAATTTGAGAGATAAAATTGTATGTCATAAAATATCTCAAAAAGCTATGTGCTATTCAGGGAAATATATATAATATTGTAATAAACCATTTACAGTATACTTGCTAGTGACGCATATTAGTCGACACATTCAGAATGTACAATATCCACATTGCATGCACATTTGCATGCACAATTCAAAATCCTAAGACTTGCTATAGTGACGCATATTAATTGACATATTCAGAATTAAAATAATTTAAAAGGAAATGTCACTACCCTAGCAGTTAAGGTCGGTTGGAGTTTAATTTAGCTTCATTCCACTTGTCTACTAAATACAATTGAGTAATTTTCAATGACTGCAAGGTGGGTTTCGCGGTAGCGAATCACGCATCACAGTTAATGAAAATATGATGGAATTTGCGGTATGTAAATAATTAAACCATTCTATTTATGACATTTTGGCTTGGGGCCAAAGTACTCGGTACTCGAGTACTGATTTCACAGTACTTATCTGTACTGAGTACTTGTACTTTTCAAAAGTACTCATACTTGTACTCAAGTACTTTGCGAGTGCTTGTCTTTTCAAATTGATTCGAAATAACTTACAAAGAAATCATAAAGTAAATTGATTCGTTTACAATCAATTTAGCCATTATATGATTTGAATAATATTTTGAAATTATTTTAAAACTAGTTCAAATACTTAAATTATTCATAAAATTCTATTAAACATCTTTTTCGTCATTTGAGGCTGAAAATTGCGTTAGCAATTCCAACTTCAAAGTAATGAGAAATAGATAAAGTGAATACAGCAGCAAAATTAGCGTTTAAAACATGTCAAATAATAAGCGATTTAATAATGTATGTAACTAGAAATGTATCAAAATATAAAATGATAAACGAGTATAATTAATTATTTGACACAATCATATAGCCTACATAAGGAATTGTCATGTTGGTGGAGGATCTAGGGTGTGGCGAAAGCCCCCGCCTCTCCTATTTTTTTACCAAATGCTTTCAAAAGTTCCTTAAATTGGCCCAAATATATAAAAAAAAATATTAGGGCAAATCCACGACGCCCTCCAAGATCCTGGAGCCGACCTGCACATTGATAGCATTATTATAAGGTGTAAATAAATCACTACATCTCTGATATAAACTATTTTAAATCAATAAAATCGAAGGTAGAATTTAAAATATAAACATTTCATTAACATGGATTTTCTACGAAATGGTAATTGGTTTACATATTACATGAACTTATCCATCGCAACACGCACAATTATTTGAGAAAAAAATACTCATTTACTCTGCCGTGTCTGTGATAGGTCATTTTATAAATATTTGTTTTTAACCCTTTCAAGCCTGAATTTACCATTGTCATCTTCATCCACTGCAAGCCGCGAATTGCTGTCGCAATTCTGACTTGTAGTGGATGAAGATGACTTGATGTGGGTTAAAAATTAAAGAAAATTACCACGTATTGGTAAACCAGTTTCATGTGAATTTCCGTTCTAAAACCCTTATGTGTAGGAAAATTAAGTCTGATTTCAGGTATGTAAAATGATGCGTTAAAGCATCGTGAGGGCTTAAAGCGAAATCGTAAGTGTTATTTACAGTTCTATCAACCATTATTACCTTTTATAGTTTAACCCTTTCATTGCTGAAATAGATATGTTCTGTATAAACCATGGAGACCAAAGGTTGATCCTAATTTGAAATTATCATAAATTTCTTAGTTAGCTCTTTCCGCTTCATTTGAATACTTATGTTATGGGTCTACGGCCAATCTAAATATTTTAATTATTTAGATGATTGACGTCAAAAAGCGAGTCCCACGCTGAAAGGGTTAAAGTCGTTTTGACCCTTTAAGTCCTCACGATGCATTAAAGCATCATTTTAAAATCCCCAAAAACAAACTTTACACTGTATTTTCCTACAACTAGGAGGAACTAGTTTTAGAAGGAAAATTCCCATAAAATTACTTAACAAATACATGGCAATTTTTTTCAATTTTTCACCCATTTCAAGTCATCTTCATCCACTGCAAGTCGAGAATTGCGGCAGCAATTCGCGGCTTGTAGTGGATGAAGATGACAATGTAAAGTCGGGCTTGAAAGGGTCAAGAGTTGATCAAATCAATGTTATAGAGAATGAAACGAGTGTTCAGACACAATATTCGCCAATGTTTGGTCCCAAATTAAGCACATGACGTACGATTAATTTTCAACTGCTTGAAAATGTGGATTGCGGTGGATAACAAATTAGCCGGTGTCAGATTAAAAGTTAAAGGGACTGGCCCACGCTAAAATCATCAAAAAATCGGTGATTTTATTTTAGCTTCTTAATATGACCATATTATGATGTAAACATGTCCATAGACTAGAACTGCAACAGTTATATAATTTTTCTGCCGCGCATTCACCAGTTAGACTAGATATAGAGACCAAATTATCGTATTTCTATTTTTTGACATGGTTGTCAATAATTAGATATCAGGAAATTCGTCTCTATATCTAGTCTAACTGGTGAATGCGCAGATATATGGTCATATAAAGAAGCCAAAATAGAATCACCAATTTTTTGATGATTTTAGCCTGGGCCAGTCCCTTTAAATTATGCACCGAGTAGTTCATTCTCTACATGAATGTACTAGTTAAGATGAACCTGACCACCAGATAAACCCTTACAACGCTGAATTTTCAGTATAAACCATAAAAACCAAAGGGTTTTTTCAATTTGAAATCATCATAAATGTCTTGGGCCTAGTTAGCTCTTCCCGCTCATTTTGAATACCTATGTTATGGGTCTACGGCCATTGCAATATTTCAGTGCTATGCCGGGTCTTTAGAATCTGCCGTCTAAAGATGGCCCCCGCACTGAAAGGGTTAACTTTCAAGATCGTCTCAGAACACACCCAGCGGACACGAATGTTGACCCAATGCCATTTCAATGTTGGCCCGCCGTCAACGACGTCGGCCCAACATTAAACCGGCATTGGGTCAACGTCTCGTGTCTGCTGGGCGATGTCATCCCCAGATACATGGATTGGGCGATCCTTTAGTGATAATTATTGTGCCTGTATGGAGATACTCAACAGGTGGGGTCAGCTGCTTATCAAAATGTTGTAACCAGGTGGGGCAAGTTTATTTGATATGTGAAATATTGTCACCCTGCAGATCACTAATTGCTGTGAAATTATGTTACTTGTAGCCTATTATAACATGCAGTATGTGTATTGATAGAACATATTTTTAGATTATTACTATAAATTAGGCTACGTTGATGCAATAGTTTTCAAATTAGTGAATAATATAATGAAGCAGGTTTTCAAATCTACAACATCACATTTACAGGATAGCAGGCTACGCTCAGTTATATATATATATATATTTTTTTTTATATAAAAATATATATTGTGAGTATTTTTTACAATCAGTTAAATTAATAATCATGAATAAATGCAAATGACCGTCTAAAATATATACATATTATATATAGATTGTATAGGATACAAGTTAAATATGTTTTATAGTATTGGAGCTAGTATCTGCAAGAAATATTTGATTTGTAATCATATAAAATGAACTCATAATGTGTAGTTTCAACATAATTTAAACCTTTTGAAAAAATACATATCACACTGAGAAGAAATAAAATAGTGAATGCTGTGTTCTGTCTTCATTATGAAAAATAGAAAAGCATGATGATAGTCCATCAAAACTGCAGGATGCTATCTGACACTATGAAGTGCCAGATATCATCCTGCAGCTCCGAGGTGACAATATGCTGGATTGCTTGGGAGTGATAATGTAAAATAAATGAAAGACAAGAAACATTTATATTTTATTTGTTTTGTAAATTTTTCTCTGAACAATAACAGGAAGCATGCAAGCTGCCGTTCAAAGCCAAAAGGCAGTATCTGCTTACTTTACAAGTAAGCAGATACTGGCTTTTGGCTTTGCGGAGCAGCACGGTGTTAACATTGTCGTAACATAGTCGTAGCTCGTGATACAGAATATCAATATTCATAATATGGTATTATTTAATACATATGATATAACATTATTTTCCTAAATTATTAAAACTTCAAATTTATTGAAACAAGACAGAATATATTAAACACAATTAGAGGAAAACAAAGGGGTTACTCACTTGAGAAAAAATTGACATCCTGCAGAAAATTACATACAATTTTCTGATTTTTATCCTATCATCTTTGAAACTGAGAATGTGATCACCAAATCAACGTGTCTGAGAATCGGTTATTAGCAACATGGAGGACAAAATTTGAATAGGAAATATGAAAAATCATGCCGACAAGGTTACAGTTAAAATTAACGAACTAAAATGTAATAAAATCGCAATAAGTCAGCCTTTTGGGGTTTTTTCAGCCATTATTAGACTTGTCCGAGCAATAGTTATGAATAACATGTAGCACAAATTTGAGCATGATACATGAAAAACTATTTAAGTTATTGGGCCCACAAAGTAAAAGGAACGACATAAAAATTGATAAATTGTTTGATAACTTGTCCGAGAACTGGTTATTAGTAAAATGCAAAAAAAATTGGTCAGGATACACGGAAAACTTGATAGATGCTAGATATCATGCTAGACACTTTCATAAGTAGAAAATTGCCTTGACAATTTAAATTTTAAATGGATGGAAATAACAAATGCCAATTCTCATACTGATATCTCCTGAATGAGAATTGAATTATGTAATAAACATAATAACCCTTACGGTGCTCAAATATTTTGATAAATTATATGGATCAGAGATGCCAGTAGGTCATGGGAAAAATCCCGGATTTATTTTTTTTGAAGTCGAAAAAAGCCATTTTTGGTCGAAAAAAGATATTTTTAGGTCGTACAGTATCATTAAAAATCTGAAAAAATCCAGAAATCTGGGAATTTCCGGAGAACTGGCATCTCTGATGGATGTCATAAATAACTCAGTTAACTCTTTCCACTACCTATTTTCTGCACTGTTTGGGAAAACGACTTCAAAGTTTAGGTCCAATATTTTTTCACACTAAGAGCTTCTGAGTAAAATAAGTTTGTTCATCAATAATGTTGGAAAAGTAATTTGATCAATCATATCTAGGATTCCTAGCATGTTTTGCGCAAATTTACCATGTTTGTTAACTAGTACAGTATTTGCAAATAGTGTTGAAGTTCAATATCACAATATATAATAAATATGATAAATAACATTACCATCTTATCCATTTATGCATTTTTTACCGGAATTCATGGATATCAATTGGATATCTGTAAAACAGTGACTTCACAACCATTTATCTGAATACTTTTGCACATTAATATTGTTGATATTTGTAAAATCATATTAAAGGTGCTTACCATTTCTGGTTTGTGATTTTTTATTTGTAAGAACGATTTGCTACATGTTATGTGTACTTAACATACATGTACCTGTTATTTAGTCATTTTTACTGTTAAAAGCACTTGACAGTATTTTATAGTGAAATCTGTTTCACTAACAGCCATAAACATGTACTTGCTTCTAAGAAAAGTGCTTTAAAATGGACGTAGAGCTACGATTTTTTACACAACAATCTTTCCCACCTCAGCACCCCCAATCCGTCGTTATAAGCAAGAACCTGTTAATGGCGCTTAACAGGTTATTGCATGGAGCCTTTCAATTTTTATCACAATAATTTCTGGACAAAATAGATAGAAATAATGTTTCATTCCCCAAAGGACAGTGTGTTTATTTGTGGCCCAACTTGGCAATTTGAGTTCTAACATGGGATATTCAGAGACAGACACAAGGTAGCAAATGGCACTGGTAGGGCACAAATTTTACAAGAAGAGCAGCAAATTTACATATTGTCCAAACATTTACTGTTCTGCTCAACATGCTCAAAAGGCGGTACATGTAGTTTACAATTAAGCAGATACTGATAAAGGCAGTATCTGTTTACTTCTAAAGTAAGCAGATACTGATAAAAGGCAGTATTTGCGTATTTGCAAAGTAAGCAGATAATGCCTTTTGGTTTTGCACAGCAGTATTATTATCACAGTCTAGCTTATAAAACACTAATATACACAGCATATGATTTGAATTGTCTAGCGTAGCTTAAACGACAGACCATAAACATCCATTTACCACCCACTGCTGACCATCTACGTGTGTCTGAATATGCAACAATGCCCTATGTAATTGTTTGCCTGCATTTAGAGCAGCTAGTATCATCTGTGACCTTCTTCAGAAAGTTGCTGCAACTGAAACATAGAATTTATCAATTAAAAAAAAAGAAACACGATCATGTCCACTATATGTCATAAATTCCACAACAATGTCGCCAGTATTTATTAAAATAATAAAAATACTGTCACATACTGTGCTATTGGATAAAATAGACAACATGTGCATTATTAATGTAAATTACATTATAAAGCTAGCTGTTTCCGCTAGAATTGAATACCTATGTTAAGCGTCTACAGTCAAGATTTTGTTTTAATTCTTTCAGTGCGTGGACTCCGGACATATGCAACTTCAGACCTCAAAATCCGACGTATATATAGACGTGAGATTCTAACGCCTAAAATCAGTCCCTGCGCTGAAAGGGTTAACATAGCAGCACAAGATAAATACAAAAAATGCTCAGAATTTGATGTCATATCAGACACAGCAATAAACATTTTTTTAGCTTAAATTGTACATTCTGACTCATTTTTTGTCTTGGATAGTCACAGTTAACTACAACGCATTTTGAACAATGGCAAATAGATGGTTTCAGGGGGAATATATATTAGAATGAAAACAAAAACTGCAGACTCATATAAATTTGCTAATTCTTATCCAACTTTTACCCTTTCAGGCCTGAATTTACCATTGTCATCTTCATCCACTACAAGCCCCGAATTGCTGTCACAATTCTTGACTTGTAGTGAAAGAAGATGATTTGATGTTGTTTGAAAAATAAAGAAAATTGCCATGAATTGGTAAACCAGTTTCATGGAAATATTCATTCTAAAACCCCTCGTTGTAGAAAATTACGTCTTTTTGCACGGATATAAAATGATGCTGTAGTGCATCGTGAGGGCTTAAAGGGTTAAAATAATAAGAATTTAGCTATGATGTTCCCACATAAAATAGACCCTCATTGGGACATACATTGATCAATTTTTTATCATATTTTTTGGTAAAGAAAACAGGCTAATTTATAATTACATGCTTCTTTCTTGCATACAAGTCTCTCAAAGTGGCTTGTATTACATTCAGCGAGGCAGTCTGTTTATCTTTGTCTTTTTCCAGCTGCTCACACTGCTTGGCGTAGTCATATTTATGTTGTCTGAGCTGATCTAACTTCTTCTCCAGCACTGCCATTTCTTCTAGTATACCAGCCT
Organism: Flabesymbios commensalis; assembly: GCA_964017125.1. Lineage (NCBI taxonomy): Eukaryota > Metazoa > Annelida > Polychaeta > Terebellida > Flabelligeridae > Flabesymbios > Flabesymbios commensalis. The sequence continues at coordinate 27,633,955 of OZ024910.1, forward strand.
CTGCTGTACCAATGTTAGCTATCTGTCTCTATAACCACATTCATAATAACTACGATAATACTAACTGATGCACAGAATACAATGTGTAAATACAAAATTTCAATATTAAAACCTAAAACGAAATGCAAAAATTACAACAGCCTAAGATAACCCTTGTCCTGCTAGGCCTGTATATATATATACAGTTTCAAGCATGTCTCAGATCAATAGAAATATCAACAAATTAGATAAAATAGTTTCTGGTAGATGCCCAGTTAATCCAATAATTCAATATTGGAGATGTCTATTCTTCAAAATCTAAATATTTTCGTCATTTGAAGGTGGAAATAGCGTTAGCAATTCCAGCTTCAAATGAATGAAAAATAGAAGCAAACAATTCAACAGCATAAAAGTTAAGAAAGTGGCCATTTCTAATAATTTGAAGGTAATATCTTGAACTGAAATATGTGATGAAAACATTTTACTTCGTGCTGTGAAAAAATAACAAGCATAGAACACATACTAGTTAAAATTACCCAGAATTGATACAATATTGAATTCCAATAAACCCTTACAACGCTGATTAACATATTTTTTTTGGCATAAACCATGGAAAACTTTGTTAGCTCTTTCCACTTCGTTTGAATACTGATGTTATGTGTCTATGGCCAATAGAGATATTTATTCTTTCAGTGCTGAAAGGATTAAAAATTAGACTAATATTTTCTGTTTTCCGGGTTTAAGAAGCATTCGTCACCTCTTGTTTCCAGATATGTTCTTGTATTTTGTCAATGGTGGCATTAACACTCCTTGTCTCCTCTTCCAGCACCTCACACCGTAACACTAAAGAACCACACTCCTCAGCATAATCTGCATCATAATGGAAAAAATACCATCACAATCTGATACTGTGTCCAGATCAAGTCTAATTGTACAGTGTAACATCCCCTCTGACCTAACTTAACTCTTACAACGCTGAAATATTTTTGTAAAAAAAACAATGGAGAACAAAAGTTTTTTTCAATATGAAATCATCATAGACCTCTTAGTTAGCTCTTTCCACTTTATTTGAATACTAATGTTATAGGTCTACGGCCATCAGAAATATTTTAATTCTTTCAGTGCGGTACCTTAAACCGGGGCTATTTTGCCACCCTATTTACATATTTTTTATCGCTGTATTAAACCTGCTTTTTTAGTGGGAATATAAAGAGTCATAAATGAGGGTGGTTGTGTAAGGTATTTGCATACTTAGCATAGTTTGTACTTAGCCTTTATTAATAGGACTATCAAATAAAAATGTATGGTTGCTGGGGCTATTTTGCAAATGGAGCTAATTTTGATCATATTTTGTGAATTAAAACCATTTGTCAGAATCCAAATAAAAATATTTTTCCACATAAATATTTTTTAATTCAAAATAATATAATTGAGAAGCTAATCAAATGAAAATCAAATAAGTTGAACAGTCTGTAGATCTTTTTATCATTCCATTTAATATATTACATGAATTCAGATAAATGCACCATACAGACATAACAAAAAATATTCAGTGAAAAAGTCATTATTTGGCAGGAAAGTTTTTTATTTATTAAAATGAGTGCCTTAAACCAGTTATGTAAACATTTATATAGTTTTTATGGGTCGGTGAGTCTAGTGGTCAAGTCCGTTTTCATATCATACCGAAAATGAGACTCTGGCGGCCATTTAGAAGGGGGGGGGGGCAAAATAGCCCCGGTTACTTTGAAGTGCTCAAACAGGCTTAATGGGGTCTATTTAAATTTCATCAATTTTTTTTTTGTATGTGATAAAGACCCTTCAAATATTAAAAAAGAAAACTACATAATTATGTTAATAAAATTGATATATACCTTTGTAAAGTTCAAATTTTTCAAATTTAGAAAAAAAAACGTAAAAAAAACACTTCAGTAAAATATTTTTTTCTGGCGTTGAAATAATATAAAAAAATTGTAAATAGACATAAACATGTTCCCTACAAAAAAGTATAACCCATAATAATAGTTATTTCTATTAACGAATGGTATTTTTTAAAAACCAGAGGATTTTATCGAATTTCCGAGGGGGTGGCAAAATAGCCCCGGGGGTTGCAAAATAGCCCCGGTTTACGGTAATCGTCTTTATAGGCGAGAATCTGATGTATACAGAAGTCAGATTCTGACTAATAAAGACAGTCCCCATTCTGAAAGGCTTGAAGGGTCCTATCATTTTTGAAAGGATTATTGTACCGCACTTAGACAATCGCTTAAAAAAGGGGGTGATGGTCTCAGAGTGGGAAGATGTATTTTCTACTTGTAAATACTCAAAAATTTATAAAGAATCAGGTGATGGAAACAGATAAAAATAAATTCAAATCATAAGTTGTTTCATCAATTTCAGTAAAATGTTATTTGGTTTGAAATCAGTGTCAACCCTTTCATGTTTATAAGTGCATTCAAACAAATTTGTCAAATCTTCATACATGTGCGGATCTTGCATACAGTAAAATCAGGAAATTGTCAAATACAATGGGTGCTCTTTTGTTTAAACATTAGGTTAGTTTTATTTCACTTTAAGCTGACATTTGAAGCTGGCAATTGTGTCAGAGAAATGTCAAAGAAAGATGCAGTCCCTGACACTTAAAAAAATCATCCAACTGCAAAATGGGCATGTGTGGGACAGTCAAGTGTAGGCTAGTGTAGCCTATTAAGTACAGATTGACAGCATTAATAGCAGCGACTGAACTGATTACAAGATACTACTCAAACGAGACATTGATCCAATGCTGTTTTAATGTTAGGCCAATGTCTGCGGCGTTGGCCAACAATAAACCTATATTTGGTGAGTGTGCCGTGTTTGCTGGGAAAGCTCACCTCACAGTCAATCGCGTGAGGGCAACTGTTTCTAGACCCATGGTAACACAACCATTTGTGTTTCAACAAAGAGCCCACATGAGAGAATTGGTGAATCATTCACTCGCTGTCCCATGATTTAGGACCTGTACACTTCCACCCTGAGGCGTGTGTTCCCGTCTTTCGAGGATTCCCTGAGATGTTCAGCCAATGTTGGTTAAATGTTGTACCACTGTCTACGACGTTGGTCCATTTTTAAATCAACATTGGCTCAAGGTCTTGTAGTATGGGGGTAATGAGCTCACCTTCGTATTTGTTGGGTAAATAATCGTTGTCGTGCAATTTAGGACCTGTACACCTTGACCCTGACGCGTGTGTTCCCGTCTTTCGAGGATTCCCCTGATTATGACTCATAATAATCTGTTGCAACATTAAATTTGGAGTGACTGAAGATATGTTGACCCCACATTGAGGACAAGATGACTGAGCGCACTGACAACATACTGTGTGACCGCACGGAATTAACAGCATGGGACAGGTCTCTGATGAGGCCTACAACAAAACATGCCAAATAATCATCATCTTTTATAAATTTTAACCCTTAAAGCGCTGGATATTTATATAAAAACCTTGGAGACCAAAGGGTTTTTTCAATTTGAAATCATCATAAATGTCTTCGCTAGCTCATTCTGATTTATTTGAATACCTATGATATGGGTCTACAGCCATGAGAATTATTTCAATTCTTACAGTGCGGGGATCGACTTTAGTCGTCAGAATCTGACGTCTACAGACGTCAGATTCTGTCGACTAAAGTCGATCCCTGCACTGTAAGGGTTAAAATATGATCAATTGTGATTTGATAATAATTGAAAATGGAGCAAGAGATATTGTCATTCCCTTCAATATTTAACTATCCTACCGTTTTATCATCTTTGCATTCACTGTGAACTGTAAAAGTCTGCAACCACAATTTCATCCTCAAAATCCAATGAGAATTACAATTACAATTACACCCGATAAAATAAGCAGGTGTAACAAATATCAACTTGAAGCTCCAAACCCCCTTATTCTAAACATATTAAAGGACACCATAGAAGAGCAGTAACCCTTAACTGGGAACCGCCTGTCCCGATTATAGTAGGTTTTTCATTTCTTTATAGCATATTAAGTACCTGTACCACAGGTCTATTAAACATGACATCAAAGAAGAAACATCAGCAGCATTTGTAAATAATTAATCTCCATTTTGTCAATTGTGAATAATCACTGATAATGTTCACTCACTTGAAGTTGTGGATCACTTTAAATGGGTGAAAATTCCAATTAAATAACTTGGCGGTTAACCCTTACAGCGCGGGGATACACTTTAGACGTCAGAATCCCTGCCGTCTGTAGACTAAGCCTATCCCCGTACTGTAAGAATGAAAATATTTGTAATGTTCGTAGACCCATAATGTCATAGGTTTTCAAATAAATCGGGAAGAACTAACTAAGACATTTATGCTGATTTCAAATTTTAAAAAACCCTCTGGTCTCCATGGTTCATACAAAAATTGTCAGTGCTTAAAGGGTCGAGCAGTTTAAATAGACAAATACATTTAACAAACACATGATCTGATGATGCAAATTTCCAAAATGTGCCTTATTTACCATAAGATTTGAGCATTGTGGGCAGCTGTGGTTTGTGAATTGAGACTCCTGCTGTTTACCAGTATTATGGTGTGTTGTGAAATGTTTGTTTTCAGTATTATCACGCGGATATCTGAAATGGCCGACAGGAGAACGATGCGAGGAGAAGGTATCTTTATCTAAACAAAGGTCTCTCTTGACTTTATTTGCTATTCTATCCGCCAGATCATCAAACTGATCAGGTGGTATTGGTTTATATTGTTCTGTGTGACTAATGTCAGTTGACGTCATGTCACATTGTGATGTCATTCTCTCAGAAGCAGCACTGTCACAGCCTAAAGCGCTGGGTAGTGTGACATCTGACTCTGTAGAAGCTGAGCTGTCATCATCATCATATCCTGGTGATGCTGATAACACTTGTGTTACACCGACACCAGCCTTGATCTTCTCTGTATCAAGCCCTGAAATATTATAAGTCATAGTCCATCAAAGCTGAATTTTAGAAATAATTTTGCAGTATTTTCATTCATTTGATACCATATCTTTACAACCAAGCAACTGTTTAGTGCTTTTTATTGGTGATGGATCGCATGCAAAGCAGAAATATCACCCTGCGATTTGAGAAATGTAGGCCAAGCTTAAAGGTAGTAGGTGGACAAAATCCACCTCTTAAAAGCTTAAAATAATTGCAGGTCATTCTTGGCCACTTTGTTTCAAATGCAAAAGCTGTTTGATGCAATTTAGACTGAGGAGCACATCACTACATGTTCTCTATCACCATTTTAAAAATAGTTCACATACCGTATTTATTCTAATATACGCCCATATTCCAAAAAAGGCCTACCGCCCCTGATTTGAAAATAACCCACAAACATGTATTGTACACTATATGGTCATTAAAAAACTACTCTTAATAACCGCCCACTGCTCCCCCTGTACATGTAATCGCAGGGGGTATTCTAATTGATGCCCCGGGCATTTATTAGAATAAAAGATACAGTAGTTCTTTTCTTATCTATCAGGTAATAAAATGACCAAGGTGACATCCATAATCGATAGGATTCACATCAGAAATGTGTCCCATGAAATTACGTCGGCACAATTTAGCTAGCAGTGGGATATGTTAAGGCAAGGAAGAAAGGCACTCAGTTTGAACAATAAATGACCACACATTTCAATTTTTTTTATTTTATTTTGGGTAATAACTAGCAAGCAATTGATCTTGATTTGATACAAAATTTATGTCAATAAGACATCAACTGATTTGACATGAAAAATGTCAAATCAAGATCAATGGCCTGCTGGTTAGTCTAGCATCATTACAATATGGAAAATAAAAGACGACATAAATGTAATACATAATTTATTATTATTTAAATATCAAACTTAAGTGCAAATAAATTATTTTAGTGCCATATATTGCTAGATATCATCTATTCTAAGGGCTAGACTGTCCTTGGTCCACGTTTGTGCAGTGTTCCTCTATATTTTGAATGTGGGTGACTGACACACATTCAAAATTCACGAACTTAGAATCAGGACAGTCTGTTGTTTTACACTGACATTTCTAAAGCAGCAGGTGGTATTTTTTAGCAGGCCATCATTTTTCTGGAAAGTTGTTTTGGGAAAGTGGCAACAGGTCATATTTTACATCATATTTTGCACCTCAATGTCACAAGGGCTTTTGTCTCATTAGAGCTAAATAATTGTGTCTGCCATTGCAATAAATAAAATATACCACTTTTTAGTATAAAGAAGACAAAGTATTGGAGTAGCAGACTGCAGCCAGTACATTGTCCACATAGTATCGGAACAAAAGTATCTCACACTTTGTAAAGTGGGATATACATTTTTCCAATTCTAGGCAATTTACAAGATCAGGACTTTATTGTGACAGCTTAGATTCCCCACTAACATGTCTTCCTGATTTCCTAGCTAGATTATGTGATAATCAAATGTAGATCATGTTATAATCTGTTGTTACATTGAAAAATCTTACCCTCCTTGTTGCTTGATTTTTTTCTAGTTGTCAGCCATGATCTGAATTGAGCATTTCTAGGAGCTGGACTGGATGAAATGTTTGCTGCATTAGTTGTAGATGCTGCTAGTTCAGCCTGTTTCAGTGCATGTTTTGTATCTGCCGCAATAGAAAGATTAATAATTAATATTTACTGTTTACATGTTTTGAAGTGGCATGAAAAACAAATATCAACAATGTCAGCTTCACAATGAATGAGAAATAGTAACAAAGAGTGCAGCAGGACAAGAATTAACACATTAACATTAGCATGATTAGTATTCAGTAGTTCAAATTCAATGCTCAACCAGCTGTCATGAAATTTTACAAGCGCTATTTTCAAGCCATGGGGTGACTACCCGGAAAATTTCATTGAAAAATATTGTATAGTTAAAAAGTTTGTCTATTTAACATGTAGTAAATAAATAAAAATGTCGCCCTTCAAAAACCAATTAGCTTCGTCTCAGAATTTCATTACACGGCAAATGATTTAAGGTGTGAAATACTTCGAGAAATTGTGAGGGTAGTTGCGAAATGTAATGGAAAATAGTCGGTGTGTGAAATTTCATGAAAATTGGTTGAGAATTCAATTGACTGAGGAATCCGCTAAATCCCTCCACCAGGATTAGGGATTTTTTTTATTTTTGATGACAGGAAAAACCCAATGAATTTGGAGCTTGGCTATAAATCGCTACACAATTTTTTTGAAACAAATTTAATCCTGTAAATCAGAGTCAGTGTGTGAAATGTCACATTCCAGTGATTCACCAAAGTCATAGTTTACAAACATTAATGTTGGACTGGAAAGTATTAAACTCACCTGGAGTAGCTGGCGATTGGCTTGTCAAATTCTTTTTTGGAACATCACCAGAATTTTTGGAAGCCCTTTGCTTCATCCAATTCTCCTGTTTCTGCTTTATTTCTTTAACCTGCAACATGTGTAAAGACAATATATGTATGGCATTAGGAAATTGAGGTTTTATTACGCACTCTTCACTAAAACAATTTACTTCACAGTGCACAATTTTGAAAGAGTGTGCCAGAGTGTGCCAGAAGGACTTCTATCTCGTAAAAATAAGGAGTTCTACCCAATTTCAATGAGTCCCAATACTGAAGATTCGAACCATTTATTTTTGGTGACAATATCAGCAAAAATAAATGGTTCTTCACTATTAGTAGTAGTTGAAGTTGAGGTATGATTCTCTTTCATTTATACAAAGAGAATCATAATGTCTGTTCTGTAATGAAAATTAACATATTTACCATCAGAAAAGCTAGCATTGCTACAGGCCATGGCCACAAGGTTAAATAATCAGTGTGTCCACGTTTAAAACCATGGTAAGCCACGTGGCCTCAAAATTATAATATACTGCTTTAAAGATAAAAATACTTGTACCTGGACCTATTTAATACTATCAGGAGGTAACGCACTGGATCTAGGCCGGGGAAGTTAGAATAATTTATATACAATAAGCGTCTCTTGCCTGCCGAGCCTGCCAATAAGTTTAGTTTTATTAAAGTGAAAGTAATTTTATCTTCATATTAAAACTCCCTTTTTATCTATACTATACCGGCAATAGAATAAGGATTTTAGGCTTCGTGGGTCGTTGAACGAACCCCCTGACCATATCGCTATTTCCCGCCACCCACTATATACCTCACGCAAATCTTTGCATTCTGACATGGTTGTAACGTTATTAAAAATTTGGTTTTTATTCTATGTTCATTACAATTTCTGGCTGATGTCTCCACTACAAGTCAGCACGACACTATACCAATGCCGGTTTAATGCTGGTCCACTATCGCGGCGCCGGCCAAGTCAGCTGTTCACTACTGAGCAGTGTGTTATGCTGATTAAATGTTGGGCCAGGGTCATTCAATACCGGGCAGTACGTCTTGCTGGCTGGGCGCGTGACTACAATGAGCAGTGTAGGCCTACATGTATACGATACATTGACCAATGCCGGCTCGATGTTGGCCCACCATATGTAACGCTCCAGGTTTGCACATTAACACTGGCCTGCTATTCAACCAGGACATGAATATATTTTATTAAAAACTAGAATGGTGTATCGACGCAGGCGTCAATGACTATGCCTCCGCTGTAAAGGCTATAACCCCCCTTCCTGACGTACCATCCCATTAAAAAAAATGTATTCTGAACAGAGGTTATAGACAAAAAAAATTATTTTGTCTTGGCCCCCCCTACATTTTGTTCAAATTTGTTTTGAAGCCCCCCCCCCCCCCGGCAAAAAAATAATCAAATTAGCCTTGACCCCCAAGCCCCCACCTGACTATCCCCGCCTGTAAAGAAATGTAATTCAGAGAGGCTACTGCATTAAAAGAAAAAAAGACCCTAAAAACAAATATTTGTTAAAACCCCCCATGTGCCCACCCTGCCTGGTTTTTTTTAATTGGCTTGGATCATCCTCCCCTTCCTGCCTTACACTCCCATTTAAAAAAAAAGTTTTCCGGACGTGGGTTATAGTTAGAAAAAATAATAATTTGCCTCCCCTCACAGCCCCCCTGACAAAAAAATCAAATTGGCTTTGACTCCTCACCCCCCCCCCCTGGACTTACCATCTCCGCCTGGAAATAAATGTAATCCATGGAGGCTACTGCGTTAAATTAAAAAAAGACCCTAAAAATATTTGTTAAAACCCCCATGTGCCCACCCTGCCTGAATTTTTTAATTGGCCTGGATCAACCTCACCCCCTTCCTGCCTTACCCTCCCATTTGAAAAAAAAGTAATTCGGGCAGAGGTTATAGAACAAAATTATAATAATTTGCCTTGACTCCCCTACTTTTTTGTTCAAATTTGTTTTGAACACCCCACAGCCCTTGATCACCCCCCTTCCTGTCTTAGCCTCTTATTCGAAATAAAATGTAATCCAGACGGACAGACAGACGGATAGACAGACAGACGGACAGACAGACGGCCGGACAGACAACCCGACTATATAATGCATCCGGCCGCAGGCTCGCGGAGGCATAATAAACAATAATTTAATGATTTTTACTGAAAATAGCTTAAGTATAAAATAAAATAAAAAGTATAACTTCCACTAATGTGTATGATCTAGGTGATCTTTTGGTACAAAACATTTCAGGGCTAACAAACAGCCAATCAGGGCTAGTAACTTATTTACACCACTAGCCCGGTTGGCCGGTGCATTTTGTTCAAATTTGTTTTGAAGCCCCCTCCCCCCCCCCCCGGCAAAAAAATAATCAAATTAGCCTTGACCCCCAAGCCCCCACCTGACTATCCCCGCCTGTAAAGAAATGTAATTCAGAGAGGTTACTGCATTAAAAGAAAAAAAGACCCTAAAAACAAATATTTGTTAAAACCCCCCATGTGCCCACCCTGCCTGATTTTTTTTAATTGGCCTGGATCATCCTCCCCTTCCTGCCTTACACTCCCATTTAAAAAAAAGTTTTCCGGACGTGGGTTATAGTTAGAAAAAATAATAATTTGCCTCCCCTCACAGCCCCCCTGACAAAAAAATCAAATTGGCTTTGACTCCTCACCCCCCCCCCCCCCCTGGACTTACCATCCCCGCCTGGAAATAAATGTAATCCATGGAGGCTACTGCGTTAAATTAAAAAAAGACCCTAAAAATATTTGTTAAAACCCCCATGTGCCCACCCTGCCTGAATTTTTTAATTGGCCTGGATCAACCTCCCCCCCTTCCTGCCTTACCCTCCCATTTGAAAAAAAAGTAATCCGGGCAAAGGTTATAGAACAAAATTATAATAATTTGCCTTGACTCCCCTATTTTTTTGTTCAAATTTGTTTTGAACACCCCACAGCCCTTGATCACCCCCCTTCCTGTCTTACCCTCCCATTCGAAATAAAATGTAATCCAGACGAACAGACAGACAGATAGACAGACAGACGGCCAGACAGACAACCCGACTACATAATGCATCCGGCCGCAGGCTCGCGGAGGCATAATAAACAATAATTTAATGATTTTTACTGAAAATAGCTTAAGTATAAAATAAAATAAAAAATATAATTTCTACTTATGTGCATGATCTAGGTGATCTTTTAGTACAAAAAATTTCAGGGCTACCAAACAGCCAATCAGGGCTAGTAACTTATTTACACCACTAGCCGGTTGGCCAGTGCCTTCTTTGGCTTAATGTGCAACCCTGCGCTCTACTCTTTTAAGAAAATTAAGTCTTTACTGACAAGCTAAAATTAAATAGCATTTATTCTCATACTTGTTTTTCTTACAATGTCTGTCCAATTTTCCATAAATTTATAATAATAATATTTCATTTTTTCATCAGATAGGCCCTAGATCTAGTCTAGAAAAAAATGGTCTGAGTCTGAGAACCCTAGACTACTAGACATTAACAGCGTGAAGTCACGGGTGGGCGAAAAAAAGGGAAACCATGCGGCATGTGATAAACAAGTGAGACAAAAATACTAATTTCAACTTTTCAATCAATGTTCGATAGTCTAGACTCTAAATATAATATTTAAGAATATGAAAAACAAAGTGCTTCGTTCAATTATCAGTTATGGCTGAAATTATGTGGTTTATGTGTTGTTAATTGTGTGGTAAGGGGGCCAAAGGGTCCCCAATTCAAGTCTGGGCCCCGTTTTATCATCCCAAAAACAAGCAAACTTTAACATAGGGAGGATACGAGAAAGCTGACCCACTCGCTGAATCCCAACGATCCTCTTATATTGCAAATGAGCTATTTATAAGAGCTTGATTCTTTTCTGGATGATAAAACGGGGCCCTGGCGATGTGACGATCCGACTCCCAGAATGCTAAGATGACTAACAGTTAGTGAGCAGCACTCTTGAGCAGTCATTGCTGAGAGTGAGCACGAATGGCGTTTATTATTTTGGACGATGTGGGCCATTTAGGCTCGCATCAATAGCAGAAAATTCGCTGAAAATAAATCAGATTCAAACACATCATACATTCTTTTAATTCTGACCACCCCTCAAAGTAATCCGACACTGTTTACAATATGGCTAACTCATCGTTAGAACTGTTAACAACTGGTCAAGGTTTTTCACCAGTACAGGTCAAAGGTGAGTGACCCTCCACGCAAAAAGGGCCATTAGGTCAAAATTTTCAAAATTGATCTTCATTGTTAATATGATAGCCGTGTCCATCCTGTTTGGATAACTGAAAGAATTTTTGAAAAAAAGTCATAGCTTTTTGTTTTATGACATTTTTTAAAGCAGCTCCTTGGGATAACATCAATTTTCGTTTTTATCTTTGTAATGAAGTAGTGTATCTCCCAGATCATGACTTTTTAGATTTTTAAAAATATTTTTTATCAACATTTCTATGAATCTGCTTAAAACCCAAACAAACATTTTGTATACCTGAACACTTGCTAAAGGACGGTTGAATGTTCCTACAGCATTGGGCCACATGTTGATGCCGTCAGCCCAGCGTTGGGCAGACAATCAGTGTTGCAGGTGTGCCCCACCCCCCATGTCCTGACTATACAACACCAATTAGCAGCGATTGCTTTGATCTGATTGTCCAAGACTTGGGAAAATGTGGTGTAAAGTGCTGTATATTGCTGACTTGTTTTGTTTAGGGCAAGACGCAATATGGCAAGCAGTGGTCATCTTATTCTCAATTCAGTTCATCCAGAATTGCAACCTACCCACACACAAGGTTTGAGAATGAGGGCTCACAGATACAAAAATGTAAACAAGAACCCGTGACAAGACATTATTCAGCTGCTTCAAAAAGTTCAAATATCTGGGTGATGTTTTGGCTTCTGTATACCTGCCGGAATTTGCAAAATTAGGTCACAGCTTTTGGTAGTGAGCAGCACTCTCAGTCACTGCTGAGAGTAAGCACGAATGGCGTTTATCTTTTTTGGACGGTGCGGGCCATTTAGGCTCGCATCAATAGCAGACAATCTGCTCAAAATAAACTTGATTCAAACACATCATACATTACAGAAATATCTTACCTCTACATACACCTATTTAGTGTACCGTATGCAGTCCATTGAAATGTAGTAGATGCTTTTTTTAATTCTGACCACCCCTCAAAGTAATCAGACACCGTTTACAATATGACTAAAATATCGTTAGAACTGTTAACAACTGGTCAAAGTTTTTCTCCAATACAGGTCAAAGGTGAGAATATGACCCATCTAGTTACTGCATATCACCGAAAATATGTACATCTAAACACTTTTAATGTTATGGGAGACGCTAGCCACAACATCCGTGACATCTTCGTGAAACAGGTTTGTTTCGGAAATTAAAAGTGTTTTTCACAGATAATAATATCATTATTATACTGACAAATTGAATAAAGGTAAAGTAAAATATATATTATGCATGATTAGGTTTGTGATGACACTGTAAATACACTATCATTGCATTGACAGTGTTTGAAAAAACGTCACCACGCTGGATGATCAGAGGTTACCTGGTCTGAGAGTGAAGAAGCCACCAGTTGGCAACCGTCCTGCCATACCCCTGGTTAAAGCACCGCTAGGGAAAGACGCGATATGACAAGCAGTGGTCAACTTATCTCAATTCAGTTCATCCAAAATTGCAACCTACCATGCCTACCCACACACGTGGTTTGAGAACGAGGGCTCACAGATACAAAAATGTAACAAGAACCTGCGACAAGACATTTTATCAATCCGAGTTTATATTTGCTTCAATCTTGACCTAGAATAAATTATTATTTCTGGTATTAATATACGATTAATATAATATTACGATATGACGATAATACAATTAATATAATATTGGACCACAGAGTGTAAGCTGCGCCGTGACACAGGATAAATCACGGAGGTATCATTCAGTGGAATGTAATTTATGAAAAACGGCCGATATAAAGTTTACAGGCATCTTCTGGCTGACTTCCATTCTGGAAGTCGGTCCATTGCTGACTAAGCTATTGCCAGTTTTGGATGTTTTTATCATTAGCTCAGCCTCAGATTTTGATCTGGCACAGCATTTTTTTGCTCAGTGAAAACTGTGGAATGTGGTCAAATATTTATTCTAGCATGTCGGCAGTTACGAAAAAAGGCTCAGCATAATTTTATTGGACAATACCTACTGTCCTACATCACATTCAGTGATTGATTCACCATTCGGCATTGCCTGGCCCTGGCCTGGGCGATAAAAGGGGATATGTAAAATCTTAACAAACACCCACTTTATCAGCGACTTCATCCTTTGTTTTTTCTCTTCTACGCCCCGCACTTGTCTTAGGGGGCATGATGTATTAAATAAAAGTAAGATAGTGCTCAGACTGCAGAGAAAATCTTATGTTGGCGAAATTTAAAAAAACATGCTTGACAAGTTTCTTAGCAACTGAGAAAACAAAAATGTTGGTGTTAGCAGGTGCGCGCTGTAAAAACAGCGATGTTGAAAATTGATGTCTCAACTCTAGTTATTATTTTTTTCTAATCAATATAGGGCCTATTGAGATAAGAAACTGTGGCAGCGTTCAAGAGTCAACTGGTTAACTAAATCCACCAGCCCTTTCCCCCCTCCAGCCTGATACTCCAAATAGGAGGTGCTGCTGGATAACATTTCAAAGTTCAAAATTCAAATATTGACTTCACAACTCGATATTATACTGAGTTTACAACTCGATATATTGACTTTAAAAGTCGATATATTGAGTTTGTAACTCGATATATTGAGTTTCAAACTCGATATATTGACATTAAAAGTCGATATATTGAGTTCCATAACTCAATATATTGAGCTTACAACTCGATATTGAGTTCACAGCTCAATATATTGAGTTCATAACTCAATATATTGAGTTCACAACGCAATATATTGAGTTCCCAACTCAAGATAGGCCTATTGACTTTAAAAGTCGATATATTGAGTTCATAACTCGATATATTGAGTTTCAAACTCGATATATTGGCTTTAAAAGTCGATATATTGAGTTCATAACTCAATATATGGAGCTTACAACTCAATATATTGAGTTTACAACTCGATATATTGACTTTACAACTCGATATATTGACTTTATATATTGACTTTAAGTCGATATATTGAGTTCATCACTCGATAAATTGAGTTTCAAACTCGATATATTGACTTTAAAAATCGATAGGCCTATATTGAGTTCATATCTCGATAAATTGAGTTTCAAACTCGATATATTGACTTTGAAAGTCGATATATTGAGTTCATAACTCAATATATTGAGTTTAAAACTCGACATATTGACTTTAAAAGTCGATATATTGAGTTCAAAACTCAAATATGTTGACTTTCAAAGTCAATATATCAAGTTATAAGCTCAATATATTGAGTTGTGAACTCAATATATTGGGTTGTGAACTCAATATATTGACTTTCAAAGTCAATATATTGAGTTGTGAACTCAATATATTGAGTTGTGAACTCAATATATTGACTTTCAAACTCAATATATCGAGTTGTAAACTCAATATATCGAGTTGTAAACTCAATATATCGATTTTTAAAGTCAATATATTGAGTTGGGAACTCAATATATTGCGAGATCAGGAGAAAGATCATGGGGTCATCAGCATTTATGGCATGGCACTTAACAAGGATGCGCGTTGCTTGAATACAATGTCTATCTTTGATGAAAGTTAAGAGAGAAATTCCCAAATTTGACGTTTTGGAAGCAGATTTTCTTTCTGATTCTATTTTTCTTGGTTTAACTTTAGTTCATGGATTACCAAATTTCATCAAAATCATTTGAGAATTTTGACGGAGTCAGAGTGAGTTGACGGGGGAGTTGACTGTTGTCGTGTAGCCTAATCAGGTCAGCAGGTAAGCCCTATAATCAGCGAAAAGCAAACTTTCATTCTATTAGAATATTAGGCCTAGGCTGAGTAGACACAAGGTCATATTATGTAATGAATACTTAGTAACCACTCAGTATAATAATTACTATGTTTTATTGGTGCTACAGATACGGATTCTGCTGCAGTTTTTTCGGCGGACTCACTGTTACCATGGGCAGTGTCACTGGGCGCATCGCCGGCATAAATTTTTCTTCTGGGGGCTGGCTCAAAGTGAAGCGCAGTCGTTGTTTTTCTACTCTCAACTAGGGCCCAGGGCCATCTTATAACCTGAGAACTACTTTCGAATCGATATTTTACTACGCCATCAATTCCAAAGTGTGTGGCCTAGGGCCATCCAAATTAGGTGTACTTAAACTTTAATAAACCATGCTTAGATGGCCCAGGCCACACAACTGATACGTAGATGGCCCCAGGCCACACACTTCAAATAAATGGCCCCAGGCCACACACTTTAATTTGATGGCCCCAGGCCACACACTTTACCTTGATAGCTCCAGGCCACACATTATCAGTTGATGGCCCCAGGCCACAAGCCCACATACTTCAAATAGATGGCCCCAGGCCACAGACTTTAATTTGATGGCCCCAGGCAACACACTATCAGTTGATGGCCCCAGGCCACATACTTGGTGTTATCTGGGCCTACTTAAAGTACCGGTATGTGGCCTGGGGCCATCCATTTGAAGTGTGTGTCATGGAACCATCAACTAAAAGGTGTGTGGCCTGGGGCCATCTATTTAAAGTGTGTGGCCTGGAGCCATCAACTGAAACTGTGTGGTCTGGGAGCATATCTAATAAAGTGTGTGGCCTAGGGCCATCAACTAAGCGTGTATGGGGTGGGGCCATCAACTAAAAATGTGTGGCCTGGGGCCATCTATTTAAAGTGTGGCCTGGGGCCATCAACTGGAAGTGTGTGGCCTGGGGCCATCAACTTAAAGTGTGTGGCCTGGAGCTATCAACCTATAGTGTGTGGCCTGGGGCCATCAACTTAAATTAGTGTGTGGCCTGGGGCCATCAACTGAAAGTGTGTGGCCTGGGGCCATCAACCTAAAGTGTGTGGCCTGGGGCCATCAACCTACAGTGTGTGGCCTGGGGCCGTCACCTTTTAAAATGTGTGGCTGCAGGCCGCATATAGGCTACTAAGTTGAAGTATATGGCCTGGGCCATCTATTTAAAGTGTGTGGCCTGGGACCATCCACTTATCAAATGTGTGGCCTGAGGCCATCCACCTATCAGGTGTGTGGCCTGGGGCCATCTATTTTAAAGAATGTGATCTTATTTGAGCGACATCCCAGTAAACACAAAACATTTGTAATTACATTTATACAACGCCGCCCCAGTGCTGATCCAACATTGTATAAATGCTTTTACAAACATTTAGTGTTTACTAGGATCTATGTGGCAAGAATGTCACGAGTGGGGGTGGTAACGTGATCTGTTGCAATCCGCGTGAAGAGGTAGTCCCAAGCACAGAAATGAATGGCCCTGGGCCCTAGTTGAGAGTAAGTTAACAACAGCAGTGATAAGGCAGAATACTGACAAATTTAGTTTCAATTGAGAATCTTAATTTTTCTTCGGCCCCGTCCAGAGAGCTATCAGAATTATAGACATCTGATCTTGGCTCCACAGGTTCACTACTCTCTGAAAAAATCAGATAAATCTCCATCCCTTGTAACCTTATCGTATAGCCGGCCGTTATAGACGGGAAGCAGATGACCGAATTTACTTGTTTAGCGATTATTTAAATCCATTCATTATGAATTTGACTGCTAGACTGTGGACAGAGAAAGATCAATTTCAAACTAATCTTTCATCTATCGTTGCTTATGCTAATCCTAGTCATGTAGAAGACTTTGTTGTCTGTGAGTAGGCCCTATATATCTATCATCAATCATATTCTGGTTTTATATGGAATTTGAATGAGTTGTTTTAATAACAATAGTTTGCGCTATTGAAGTAAAGCTGATTGATCTTGCATATTGTGATTTGACAGGTGTGATTTTGTTCACAGTATAACTTGGTTGATACGACATCACTGTGTAATATTAATTCAATTCTATCTATCATTCTTGCAGGCGTTATTACTAGCATTATAATGTGGTATTATATGTATATTGGATTTATTTTTATAGACTATGACACAATTATTCTGGTGAATCTGTAGTGCATGCTTTTCGTCGATTTACCCGTCAATTCTGAATCGATTTCCCTGAAATTTTGCACAGGTTATTTCCAAGTCATATATCACACCCGAAGCAATAGTGGGTCTATCATAATGTTGATGTCTATATGGGTTGTCAAAACATTACATTTACAAAGTTTTACATCTAAAGATTAGCCAAACATTAATAATAATTCGAATTCATTCTTTTCACGAATTCGTTATATCTGCTAGTCAAGCTGACTGAATTAAAAAAATAATTGATCGAAATTTAAACTTCAGTTTCTAGGGGGGTTTTATTGTAGGCCTATATAGTCTATTCCCAAACAACATCATCAACCATGAAATTTTAAATCCTCAGTCTATGATAGGCACACTAGGTATGTGTGATCCACATACTGGCACAATATTCAAGACGGTGACGCACGATAGAACCTTGACTGCCATATGAATCTGATTTTCTGTGACCTGGTATTTATGTTTCGCTTCGGAATCCCAGCGCCTGGTTTGCCCATCCTGCGTGCAGGGTGTAGGCCCTGCTACCGGTACAGGATGGGTTTGCCTTGTAGGCCTATGCTATGTTTGAAATATGTGTGTTCCAATAAGATCTGAGCTGATGGTAACTATCTACTTCTGAATAAACGATAGCGTCATCAGCAAAGGATTTGTAATTTAGATGTAAGGGGGTTTAGTAGGTGATTCATGTGTAAAGAAGGAACAGAACGGGTCCTAGATCGAACTGATTTTGGTCGGCGGACAACGTACGGGCTGTTGTGATGTATCCGATGTATGTCTGGCGTCGGGGTGGCGTATGTCCACCTGTTTTTGATTTTGTATTTTCGTCTTGTTGATTTTTGGTAACTAATTATGATGGCTTGCACGATAGCGATCAAAATATTTATCTTAATGCAAGTCTCCATGCCGATTACATTATTATTAATTTTTATATCATTATCAGACTATATTTGTAAAGAGGCGAATAAATGATTCTGAGTTCTGAGTTCCGAACTGAGCCTTGAGGTACCCCAGACGTAACTGAAACATTTTCTCATATTGAACCCCCTAGTAAAGGTAAAGGTTTATAATCTGATATGAAGTCTGAAGACTCATCAGCTGAAATTTTACATTTTACCCCCTGGTCACAGGACCTGTTCATTTGTTTGCCATTTCAACTCCACAGAGAGCAAACTGTCCTGCAGCCATTTCGGCGCATTGAACTTATCGTATGTCCTAAACATTGACATATCTGTCCTACCAGGTACTCATTTACACCTGAGTCAAGTGCAACATGTGATGATAAAGTGCCTTGCCCATGGACACAACATCGCAACAATGTCCCAATAATGGGATGGGAGAAACATTATATTTTTTCTGGAAATCCTGCACCAAGCGAGGGTAAAAACCACACGGCAAGCAGCAAAATTGACAAAGCTCTAAGCAAACGCTCTAACCAATCCGCCACATCCCTCTCGCGTCCGTAGGCAACAACTCCCTTTTAGCCAGGACAATATCAGTTTGTTTTATAATTCTTGTACAGCTGATTTTACAAAAAAGTGACAAATTCTTTCCAGATGAACAGCACTGTACTAGCTATAAAGCAATTTTGGTCAGGCTAGCATAAGTCATGATTGCAAATAGACAAAATTTATGATAAAAACTGAATAAGTATTATTTCAAAACAAATAGTTAGTAGACATTTTCAAAATACATATATTTTAGAGGAAAAAAGCTCATTAAAAATATTCTATCGTGAAAAAGAGACAAAATCCAAATGTCACTATAGCAGGAATTGTCGATTGTCACAAGATCACATTTAGCACTTTAAAACGGTTATACACAGTAACATTAACGACACCTTATCATTTTAGTTTGATAGCATTTGGGCGATTTAAAAAGAACACCATGAATGCTCATCCTAAACATGTTAAATGCTTACAATTGAAAAAGAGATTAGAGAGATTTGTTTGTTTGATATCGTGACATACACTTTCTTGCTATCGTGACATAATTGTGAATATTATGTTTTTCTGACAGCAATTTTTTTTAATTCAGGATGGTATGGAAAGTCCTCCGCCATGAAATATTTGGCATAGAATTATTGGTCTGAACCAAACCTCCTGGTACAATGTTTTCTGTTGATTTTATTTTGGGGCAGCCAGACCGCACCAAATCTTTATCTCACCCGCCGTGGCCATTTCAAAGTTTCTCATTGCTATCGTGACTCATGTTTTAGGACGGAAATGGCCACGATAGCAGTATTTGTTTTAAATGTAAAAAATCATAAAAAACAACATGTCAAATAAAAAATCAATCATTTTTTTATAATTAATATCTTGTATTACTTAAATTTGTCCGTCCATTGCATGTATTTGTAAATTAACATTGAAAACATATTTTTTTAATTCAGGATGGTATGGAAAGTCCTCCGCCATGAAATATTTGGCATAGAATCATTGGTCTGAACCAAACCTCCTGGTACAATGTTTTCTGTTGATTTTATTTTGGGGCAGCCAGACCGCACCAAATCTTTATCTCACCCGCCGTGGCCATTTCAAAGTTTCTCATTGCTATCGTGACTCATGTTTTAGGACGGAAATGGCCACGATAGCAGTATTTGTTTTAAATGTAAAAAATCATAAAAAACAACATGTCAAATAAAAAATCAATCATTTTTTTATAATTAATATCTTGTATTACTTAAATTTGTCCGTCCATTGCATGTATTTGTAAATTAACATTGAAAACATATTTGAGGTATTATTTTACTGTGAGAGGCTATTGCAATCTCTATGATAGAGACTTTGACGCTGCCTCGTATCTAAACTTAAAAATAGTAAAAAAAACATTGGGAAGATAGAGTAATTATTGTTTCTGTTATTTAACTGTTGACGTCTTGTCCAAAAATGTTTATATCGTGACAACTTTTGTGAAATCGGCCGTACAGTGGCTTTAGCTCTGAGGCTTTGTTGCCAATCATATAGTATTCTATTAGTTGCAAGGTGGTTCACTTGTCATGATGTTTCTAACCAATATGTGTTCCAGTAGCTTACATCATAATGCATGTCAACGAAACAAGTCTATAATTTATTTCACTTGGATTTTTCGCTTTAATAAGCGATTCCGTCTGGGCCTGAACCCTTATATTTTAATGAAGCATAATAACCCAGCTGCTTCAACTGCCAACTAGTGAATGCAAGTTATATAATATTTTTTTACTTTCATATTTGTAAATAAACTCCAAATTAAAATAGATATAATAATCTACAGATAAGCTATGGGCAAAGCCCGATTCTTCAAGAATCATGTGACCCCAGCAGTTTTCCTTATGTATTGACCTCCATGAACTATTCCTGGTTGTTTTGCTTCACCGAAGCATGATATTTACATAAAGGTGGACCCCACTCCTGTTGGTGTTTACCGAGCAGGTGGGCTCACAATGTGTATCAGGACGAGTCTCATCATGTAAGTCATGCATAAACCTTGCAGAAAAAAATAATGTATAGGCCAAGTTATCAATAACAGAAAGAAAATGTGTGCGTTTGACCAAAGGGATGCCCTAAAAATTGAATTCTTACTATGTTGCCAGCTTTAATTTAATTTGACAGGTTAATTACTGTCCATGCATGAGTGACTGTATCTGCTTTAGGATAAATTGTAATGATTGTATTTGACGTACATAATATATTTGGGATTGTATTCATGAAGATAACTCTCAAAGTTTAGTAATTGCCTTTCTCTTGCAAAATTGCATATGAGTTTTATGTTCATGTAACTAGAAAATTACGAAATACGTTGCATTTGAGTTAGTTAGTTGTTTTTTATACATTTTTTTTTATTTTGATTATATTTGCTTAATTGCTTGTAGTCTATATAAGTATAACTGTAAGATGGCATACGCCATTTATGTGATACTAACATAAGCTAGCTACTACGATGCACTAACTCACAGAAACAAGCCTAGGGTATTTTTTTCACAGAGTGTGTTACATGCATGTATATAGTGATAAGCATACTTAACAGCAAATGAACCTTCAGTTACTCAATATAGGTGGGTTTTGTCTCTGAAGCATTGATATCAAATGTGGGCATTAACGTACGTTAGCGTACATTTACTATAAAACTGAATAACATTAACATTTACTTCGCGGATTATAAACTCGCATTAATTCTTAATTCGAAATTTATATTATTAAATGAATGCAAAAAAAAATACGTGGTTTACTATAGTATAAAATATTCACAAGTTACAACCAAACACCCACCAGAATTAAGATTTGTTTCCTACCAGATACAAAATGTGACGAGTACAAAGAAATGCAGGTGTCTTGGTGTTGGGACCTTTACAGTTTTTCTCCAAATATTGTCCTTGTTCAAGTTTTACGTGACGATCGTGCCGAACCTAATTCAGCCAAATATTTGGTTAGTTCACATCCCCATACTTCACCGGCCAGATACTGTCTAAGCAATATTTTGTTTGCACTCATTACAATTAGGCCTAGTATAGTCATTAAAAAAGCGTAAGCCAAATCCTAGGCCTGATACATAATGACAATATAAAATAAAACACTTGCGAAACAATGTTGAGATTCAACTTATAATATAACATGTCATGGGATATATTTTTATCATAAATCAACCATTGGTTGCCATATTATGGCAACCAATGGTTGATTTATGATAAAATTATACACTTATTATGAACATAGGTTGTTCCATTTTTGCATATATGTATATATGCCACGTAAAAAAACATTTAACTTCAACGAAATAAGGTATACCTAAGAATCAAGACATTGATAATTCTGTATAAATATAAATGTTTTTTATCAATGGAAATGGATAGTTGTGTGAGTAATTTTAACTTTTATTGAATAATTCAAGGGTGGTGGTAGAGTATCATCTTCATAAAATAGCTGTAACCTGCAATTAAGCCCCTAGGTTATATTACTTATGTAGCTTACTAATGTAACCAATGGCTCTATTCGGAAATTATAGCCCAAGAAACTGTACAGAGTCAGTGATGCTCTTATGCCTGGTTGGACAGGTAGGGGTGTGAGCGGTAGGGGGTATCAGCAACAACAGGGGCTCACGACAGCAGAGAAATGAGGGTATTTGACGATAAGCATTCAACTGGAAGGCGGTCCGCCTTGTCGCAGAAAAATGGCCTAAAATGACGTTTTGGGTGCTGAGACACCTGATTACCAAGATCACATTCACCTTCCCCGCGCTTACCTTAATAATACTGCCGTGAAAGGCTGTAAATATGCTTACTTTATCAATAAGCAGATCCTGCCCTTTGGCTTCGCGGAGCAAAATACTTGTGAAAATAAATAAGTATTAACGTACGTTATAACGTATAATTTGAAACTGTTTTTTATATCGATGGCTGAAACGCAAAACCTGCTTTCTGATTCTCATACAGTTTTGAGCAAATCGCCAAAAACCTTTCCGTTTAATGCATTTTGGACATAAAAGAAAATATTGGGGAAATAATTGCACTTGAATGAGTCATATTCTCAGGGATTAATTGTCAATGTCGAGGCTGACTTGTGACCATGGAAACTGCAGCAGGTTTTTGTATAAAATTTTGGAAATTTCGTGCAGTTAGAATGTTTTGCATCAGCATAAACCTCGATAAACCTCGATATAAAATACTAGGTGATATACTGTTATTGTATTGGCCTATGTGGCCTATGGTTACACCGCACTCCTCAATTTGAGAATCATTTGTGGTCCCAGGCTTGTGGAGCAAGCGTGGGCGTCACCGAATCTAAAACCTATCCCACATAGGGCATATAGATTGGAGAAAATACACGCATAGCCTACCTTGTAACTAATTATGGGCCCTGCTAATATTTATTTCATAGTGGTTTATAGCTGTATCGAAAAATAATTTGTGGGATAAGTGGTATTTTGTGGGCAATGCAAAGGAATGGTGGTGAAATTGCAATGTTGAAAACAGTGTCAAATTCAAGTGTGAAATATGTAATTGACGTAAGCCCTGATACTTCAGAATGCTAAAAAAAATATTATCAGATTGTGTTAGAAATGACTGGGATTGAGTTCAAATTGATTCACATAAAATATTAACTATCGCTTATAAAAGATATCCAAGTAGTTTACCACATACAAATAAACAAGAATAACAATCTAGAAATATGCCAATCAAAAATACCATAAAAAACACTGTAAACGTTCGTAAGGCATTTGACTAGTCTCTTGCCCACCGCTAAACAGTTTAGAGTATCATTAAAAACATTCAACTTAATAGAACATTATCGAGAGTCTTGTATATAACATGATCATGACCACAGTCACCACCACATTGCCTGATTAATCTGACCCACACTCACACCCCAAGTAGGCCTACTTTACAACTGTTGAGAGAATCTGCTACAAAATGCTACTTCGTCTCATGTGATGACGTGTCACGCTCGAGTACTTCACAACTAATGGGAATACTCTGCTTGATTTTTTGCTGAAAGAATAAACCATAATTAAATAAGAGCGATGACAATTTGATTTACTCTGTATTTATTAATTATGTTGTGCATGAAGTTAGGGAAATAAATACCAGAAAATTTATATCAATTTTCATAAACTATAACGTTTAATGTTAAGCATCAAACATTTATAACAGGTGACTGCTCATTACCATACTTAAGAGACAGTTCCAGCAACGTCTGGCCTCGAGACCGATCGAGGCCGCTTAACAGATTTATGGGTGCTAGGATCTTCGACATGATGATTTCATTAGACCTGAGACAATAAAATAATCATAAACATGATAAAGATGATACTATTGAAGTGAATTTGACTTCACAGGATTTTTTATTTGGACAAACCAATAATCTTTTTTCTCCTTTTAAACTAGTATGTATTATTTTATTTATCAGGAGCGGATGTAGCTTTTCAGTAAGGGGGGGGGGGTAAAAATTTGATAAAAAATATTTTACTGTAAACCAAAGGTTTTCTCATGCAATTTAAGGCATATTGGGCACTGTTTCTCTCTCAGTATATCAGCAAATCATAAGGAAATCCCCAAATAAGGTGATGATTTTTTCTGAGGGGGCGGGGGGATGGGTTTATAAGTATCGAATTTAACTCCGACTTTTCAGGCATACACTAGGTCTACACCTGTCCAGGGCCCCACCCTCCAATCCAAATCATTAATCATCCCGACACTATCGGGTTACTATATAGTGTTTGGCGGGCGTATCCGCAATTTAGCTCTCACTAATGATATGACCTATATGCCTGGCAAATTCTTCCATATATATTTTCTTGACACCGAGCTATAATCGGCCATGATCGCCGCCGAAAAGGTTTGTGTGCATGATATCCTATGAAACGTTGGTAATTTGATCGCATTTAAATTTGATAGTGTGGTTCTCTAGGTATTTCTGATGATCTGAGTTGACTTGAGTTGAAAATAATGCATGTAAAACAATAGGGCTGACGATAGATATCTTGTAAAAAACATGGTAGGAGTGGGGGGGGGGGGCATTTTTTCAATTTTGTATTCATTTTATTCAGTTATATATAAAAGTAGTCTCTTCTTTATTAAAATTATCTATATATTTTTTTCGGGGAGGGGGGGGGGAATATTTTGTTACATATGGCCTATGTGCTTGGGAAATTCTTCCCATAAATATTTTGGTTTTCGCACTGAGCCATAAACTGCCACTTTTAAGATGTGGGGGTCATTTTTGGGATTAATCCATTAAAACAAAATTGATGACAGCAGCCATCTTGTGAACAAATCTAATCATTTTGAATTAGGGCTATCTCCAAATTTGAAAGTTATTCATGAAATTCTTATTAACTTTTTGGACAAAACCATTAACATTTAAGACAGACATCTTATTCTGACCTGTCAATATCTAACGTGGGGATGTGTGGGGATGTGTGGGGATGTTTTTGTGCCGAAAACAATCGTATATGAACATCAATATACGCTGCATCAACAGATGACATTTGCCGGTTCTCGGCATTGCACCATGTATTTGATGCCACGATAATTGATTTTTAATATCTGGTACTTTATAATGGGCTAATGAGGACTAAAATAGGCTACAACAGCAGACTAGTAAATTGCTCAGGGGAACCTTGGTAGTTTTTGCTTTCTATCGACATCAATCGCTATGCGACGCCATAATGCAACAAGAATGGCGCACGCCGAGCTAATATGTTGTCGATTTGGTAAACATGTGATTTTACATAACTAACCCTGTTGCACATTTCATATATATTATATGCTACATATATATATTTTTTATAACAAAAAAGTCACTAATGACTTTTAATTGTGCCAATAAAACATCTATGTATTTTTGAAATCTCTATATATTCAACTTGCTCTACACAATAACATGAGTATAGAAGAATAATCAACTTTTTATAGTTTTGTCACAGTGCTAACAAAGTTGTCCTCAAATTGATTCTGGAAGGATATGTTGTGATGGCAGCAAAGGGCCACAGAAAAAAATTCCTAGAGGCTGATTGGCTAAAAACAGCGGACGTTATCAGACCGGGTGCCCCAGTTCTCACTTGTCCCAGTTGTCCTCGTACTCCCCTAGATAATATCAAGATATGGTACGCATCAACAGTTGATCTTGATCCCAACCCACCAATCACGAGACAATGAACAAAATTAAATGTTGGGCCAGCGTTGTAGACGATGGGCCAACATTACAACAACATTTGGTCAATGTTTGATGGGATGAGACCGCACACTAACAGGTCTACCTATTAGTTTCACATCCCCTCAGCCACTTTTACCGTTAATCACGACCTTAGTCGTTTTTAATCCGACTTATGTATAGGATAAAGCCCGAAGATCTCTACATTCTTAGGCCTTTTCCACAGCTAAGAATGTCGAGGGTTTTAACTGACTTAAAACACATCCGACCATAATGAGGATCCCTCATAATCAACAGCTCGGTCACACCTGATTGATTATAGCACAATAGGCCTACCATGATAATTCGTCTGTACTTGATCAACAATAACTCTCCATTCCCGGTTTAGAATGTAGTGATCGGACAAAGACAATTATGTAGTGGTGTGTTTAATAACGGATCAAATCACTGTTATTGGGAATGTGATGAACGTTTTAACATTAAGATACTTTTGCACATCTTTGGTCTCAATTGAATGCCTCAGAGGTAAAGTGATCCAAGTCAAAAATTCGACTTTTTTCTGTTTATGTCATTTTGGGAAAGTTAAATATATAGGAAATAATATACTAAAATATCTGAGCCATTCGTTAAAAAAATCGAAACTTATTAATCAAAATATATTTTTTCATTTTAAAAATTGATACTTTTCTTCAATGGTAAAGTGATCCAAGTCCATCAGTTTATATAGGGACATTTCGAGTTGGATCAGTTTACCTCTGAGACATACGGAAAATGACAGCTGAAATGTTATGAAGCACCCATACATAGATTTGTCTATGCCATGCCAATCATTACCAATTTTTTACTGAACCAAGATAATGAAACACTAGACAGTTTTTATGCTAGTTTGTGACTTTTGTGAAGAAATTTTTATTTTTAAATTTCAAATAAACTTATGATAAATAAAATGTTATATTATCTAGCCTAGGCCTACATGTCGATCAAGTTATATTTTTTTTATCACAGCAATTTTTCCTATCTAAATTAGTGCCATCTTTAATATGATTAGCCACACATTCACGTTAATTATTTTTTTATAGCAGCATAACACACAACACTCAGCACAACACACAAGAAAGACATTTTTTAGCAATGCGAAAATGTCCCCCTCCCCCTGTATAACTATAAATGACTCGGCGTTGTTCCAATGCTGTTTCACCCTTTAGCCGCCAATTTTCACCCAATGGAAGTTGTGTTTTGCTGACGCGATCCACAACTTCAAGTGAGTGAAAATTATTCAGATTTGACAAAATGGAGGTCAACAAATTTCAAATTTGGCTGATTATTGTCACTTTTTATCATTAGTATGTGTAAAAGTTGATATGTAGGCCTAATGATTGTGCTGATAAAAAATGTAAAAAACGGATATGGACGACACCGACGGTTAATTAAAGGGTTGATGCGACGCTCGCTCAGCATTTTTGTAGCATTGGATCAACGTCCCGTGTTTGCTGGTTACTGCATGCAGTCTTTTGTTTGACGGAGTACTCTAGGGGAGAAAGGGTCCACCGCGCGCAGGGGGGTCTTTTTTCGCTCACACCCGGGTCTGTCACTGAGAACACGGCCATGTATCAAGATCAGGTGTATCAAGACAAATATGCCAGCGTCACTTCCCTATTGTCAAGTAACAAGTAACAAGTATTTATTGCTGATGGTTCCTGTGTGAGGAACATGACAGAAGAGCCAGGAAAGCGCTGGCGCCATATAATACAATACAGTGCATATTATAATACTATTTACAATTGTAATGATTTATACAAGAATCAGTGGATTAGCTGTTATTATTCATTGTTAAGAACACTTTAAAACTTTGCGATAATCACTTTTACGAATAAACTTAACTGCAGTACATTATTATAATAGTTTTGCTCGAATAATTGTTCAAAT
This sequence comes from Flabesymbios commensalis, assembly GCA_964017125.1. Classification (NCBI taxonomy): domain Eukaryota; kingdom Metazoa; phylum Annelida; class Polychaeta; order Terebellida; family Flabelligeridae; genus Flabesymbios; species Flabesymbios commensalis. The sequence goes on from OZ024910.1 coordinate 27,661,988, forward strand.
TGAATAGTGTAAGGTCTTTTCCAGAGTTTGACACTCATACAGTATATTACCTGATTACACCACGCCGCTTAAACCTTACAGCGCTGAAATATTTGTGCATAAACCATGGAGACCAAAGGGTCTTATTAAATTTAAGATCATAAATGTCTAGCCTAAGTTAGCTCTTTGCGCTTCATTTGAATAGGCCTACATATGTTATGGGTCTACGACCATTATATATATTTTTAATTCTTGCGGTGGGAGGATTTTCTTTAGACGTCAGAATCTGATCCCTATATAAACTGATGGATTTGGATCGCTTCACCATTGAAAAAAAGTGTTATATTGAAAGTGAAAAAATGTATGTTGATTAATAAGTCCCGAATTTTTCAACGAATCAACGAATCGCTTAGATATTTTAGTATAGTATTTCCTATATATTTAACTTTCCGAAACGGACATAAACAGAAAAAAATCTACTTTTGAACTTGGATCACTTTACCTCTGAGCCATTCGTATCTTATATATTCCAAATACGCAAAACGGAGCCTAATCAACTGACAACATGTTTTTCCAAAGGCCGAATCATTTAAAGTCAAACATCACTCCTTTAAAATGTAAGCGATCGAGTTATTGCATTCGCATTGAGGCATTGGCAAGAAAGTCATTATAAAATGTATTATTATTATTATTTTGATTTAATTAAATCTATTTCCATATAAATATATCTCTCTGTGTATAGGCCTAATGATTATACACACATATATGCATATAGAAATAGATTTATAGCCTAATATTCTAACTGTATGATATGAAATATAGGCCTAGGTTTGTATGAACATATACAGTAAACTTGATACATTAACCCAGTGTTTTTATTTTGGGCCAGCGTTGTAGCAGATGGAGCAGTGTTAAAACTATGTTGATTCAACGCGTCGTGTTTGTTGTGATAGTTCCTTTAGCTAAAAGGAATTATAACTATGTGGTATTAATAATACTGTAGTCAGCAATAGCCACAACGTGTTACGAAATATAGTGGAGGGCGAAATCCATCTAACTATTACATTGCGATTGGGTCAAAGCCCTACTACCCATTCTAACCACCTAACGCGCTACAATATACAGTGGATTTTTACTCATTTGAAATTACGATTCCAACGATACCACGATTCCAACTTCAAGAAAGTAAAATTTACCTAATTATACTGATTTTGTATCAAAACATCGTCCCCTTGGATATGAAAGGGTGTATCTGCCACTTTGCAAAGTGGCAGATACACTTTTCATATCCAAGGGGACGACATATGCCAGTATAACAAATTCAATACTCATTTTTTATTAAAAATTTATTTTTTGAAGGGCTAACAATAAAGCTAAGAATGCACTTGCGCTTTAACTCTTCTCACCGCTGGTCCCGATTATATTCGTTTTTTTTCATTGTCCTTACTCAGCAGACACAAGACGCAAGACGGTGGACCACCGGTAAACCAACTAAACATTGATCCAACGTCTTGTGTCTGCTGGTAAGCACTACCTTTTAAACAATGATAAAGTAGTCTCCACCACCAATCCACGTGTGAAAGTTAGTATTGTGGGGAGCCTCCGTGACCGAGAGGTAGCGTGCTCGACCTCAGACCGCCAGGGATCGAATTTCGAATCCTGTGTCTGGAGGACAGTGTCATCTCAATCATCTCACCATCCTCAGGAGGTTCTCCTGGCCCAGCTTAGCCTATATGTGCACAAAGGTGGCCTAAAGCCCGATTCATTTCATTTCCACCACCAAATTTAGAAAATAGGTAGCCTGCATCTTGTCAAATCTGAACAATTCCAGTTAAATGATTTGGCGCTTAAACATGTTAAATATTTCAGGCTTAATGCACACACGAAGTTAGATATTACCTATTACGCCCCTGATGTAGGAGGCAATTGTGTATCGACTTCAGAGCTGAAGGCATCGGAAGTAACAATTAGTGATAAGGCTGAATAAATCGAACTAAAGCATAAACCACCAGCTCCGGCATCATTCAGTCTGCAATACGCGCAGATTTCCACGTAGGCCCCTGTACGTCTGCGAGCAGTCACATGTTCAATTCCCCACAAAAAAATGTATTCCTCGACCTTAAGTTTATTTAAAAAATATTTCAGTTACACCCTCATAAGCAACCATTAGACGCATCATAATAAAACTTGGCACATAACCAGCCTTCGGGGCTTTAACAGTTGTTTAATGTGGCATAGTTGTGAGATTACACCAATCTGGTCATTTCAAGGTGATTTAAAGGTCAACCAAGCTTTTAATGTATGAAGATCGCAGTATTGCAAACGTGGACGGCTACCGATGATTCCCATTATTGTGATCTTGGAAAAAAAAGGTTTATTAAAACAAAAAAGCTGGATTATTTTTTTGGTGTCGAAAAAGATCATAAGACTAATAAACAGTGAATGTTTCAAAGAGCTTGTCGGTAGCACCTTGCTTTCACGTCGAAGTCTTTTTGCCAGAGGAGGGAAACGCCCTGACATATTTTTAAAACAAATTGCTCCCTTTGAAGATGGGGCCATTAAATTTACTTAATTACAACCTAATTGTTCTGTTCCCTTGGGGTACACTACGCTAATTATATAGCGGGACATATCCAGCCACTGCTATGTTCCTACCAATAAACACATAAACAGTAAAGTTAACATGCTATAATAAAACTCGAATCATATAAGGCATGGACTGAAATATTAAAGTAGCATACATAACTCTGGTTTATAAATGACCAGTGATATCAACGGCAAGCATTGATCACGTGTTTAAAACACCATACATTTTAAAGTAGCTAGAGGGCATGCTTTTGTCCGTTAGCACCGACACTGTGAGCCCCCTACTGAGTGATATGTTAACTAGCCTGAGGCAGGTAAACTGACCACCATTCACCCTCTGCCTGTGCAGGTGTCCGCATCAGATCAAAATGAACTTTTTTATAAAACGTTTCAGTCTCCCTGGAGAACTGATGTCGACTATGGATTTTTTTTTATAAAATCTTAGGAAAGTGAAATTAATCGTCGACATTGATAACATAGGCCCATATATAATATAAATATTATATATCAATTATGAATCCATGTTATTTCCAGTCCCTTGAAGTTGTGGATCGTTGTGAAGCGTTAACACCAATGCTTCGTACATGCATGTTTAAAATTTAAATAATAGGATAATAGTGACGTAATGCTATAATTTTAAACATAATTACAATAAATTAGTTTAAAAATGAGTCCACAAACAAACCGCGATCGTCCCCTTTCGGTTGTACAGTGTCTCCCTAAAGCCGACAGTTGAATCACCCGTTCAATTCATTACGAACAGACATGTTATTATCGCGATTAGATTGTTACCCGAACCCCCAATTTGTCAATAATTTATTGAAATAGCTCTCAGTGGGAAGCTAAGCTAGGTGAATGGGACTGGTAGGCGGCGCCAGCTTCACAGAGGGCAAATTGTGGGAAGATACCCGAGGCGATTTAAGGTGACCCCATGTACCCCAAAGGATGCCCCGTGATATGAACAAAATCAAAATATTTCCATATACATAACGCTTGTACAAACATTATAGATTATTATGCATATATGTGAATAAAATGGTTATGTATATATTGGATGTCAAATACAGGATTCCAGAACCTTTACTGTGTTTAATATAGGGCCTACACAGTAGATTATTAATACTAACATAAATTATTGACAAACGGATTATTTGAATAGTACAAAAAATGAAGCCGTATAATAAAGAAACAAATAGCTGTCAAAATATATACTTTTCATTGCTCTTAAAAACAGGGATAGCTGAATCATCAATTTATGATTATTCTATCGTGGAGTTTTATTTACTTAGCGTTCCTTCCTAAAACTAGACCTTTTGGATATCGAATAAATAATAATAATAATGTAATAAAATTATGTTGACAATAAGTGCACTTTTTGTACATATTTGTACGTGAACAGAGTGAATAGAAAATGACGTGGTCAATATTCATGATATTATTAGAATGTCAATTTATTATAGCAGACGGTATACTATGCCTTCAACCAAGCAAATACAAGATGTTGACCTGATGTGGTTCTAATGCTGGGCCACCTTCCGCGACATGGACCCAACCTTGAACCAGTATTGGTTTGACGCCATGTGCTTGCTGGAAATGTCATGTCTGATTTACCGTTTATAACCGTACATATACAATTAAAAAAAATCAAGCATGAATCAAATTCTAGTAGAATGAATGACAATTCAACAGGACAAGCGTCAACAGCGGGGGGGGGGGTCCTGTCTCCATCCCTGTAGTGTGATGGTCTCCATTCTAAAACATACAGGTGTCATGCAGACTACAAAATAGTGGCAGCCGCATCTTGTTTCAACTGACACTATCTTGTTTCTGTCTAACTTGGATTTTGCTGATTTTTAAAAAATAATTATATGAAATTATAAGATTTAACCCTTTCACTACTATATAATCACGACTATCTTTGCTTAAATCTGTTTTATCAATTATTGAAATAATCCTTGTGCTATACAATAAATACAATGAGCGATTGTGTGTTTTGTAGAAAGTCCTACGTGAAAATCCAAAATGCTCAATTTCCGTCTTGGAATTTTAAATGTACGTCCATATAATATAGGTTTTTTACTATGCAAACGATTAGTTAGAAATTGACATGAAACAATTGTATTTTTTCAAATGTAGGCTTTTCTAACGCAAAATGTTTACAATAATAATTCATCATTGGTCATACTATTCACATTTTTGAGAATCTTTATCATGTTCATACAACTTTGAACGTTGTATAAAGATTCTCAAAAATGTGAATACGGTTTCACAACTTGGACGCAACGTTTTACTCTAATGCCACAGGCACACAGAAGGAAGCGGGTATTATTTATTTTTTAATTATTGTTTATATAATCCCTAGCTTTATTTCCTGAAAAGATGTATTTTCATTTATGTATATGCCTTATAGATATATTATTATTTTGTTGAAAACACGTGTGTCAATCCAATAATTATTCCAATATTTTATTAAAAACAATCGTCAGTAGAAGCATTGTACTTAATCATTAAATACGTAGGTGCAAGCGACAACATCAACATGATCAAGTAAAACAAAATTGAGAGATTTGCGCATTGTGTGGATGAATTGTATTTTATTATGTATTTATCAAAATACTGGATAATTATTGTAAATGTTGATGACTTGCATTTTTATTTTTAAGAGTATAGTTTACCAAGGTATAAAAAATATCAAGAGGGTTTATCGTGTTTATAACCAGACGTTAGGTGAAACATTTATTGTCTTAGGTTTGGGGGTGGAATGTTACATATGTCAGGACACACGTTTCCTTATCCCAAACAACGCTGAAATGTTTTTATATAAACTATTGGAGACCAAAATTTTTTTCAATTTTAAATCATCATAAATGTCTTAGTTAGCTCTTTCCGCTTCTTTTGAATACCTATGTTGTAGGTCTACGGCCAATAGGCCTACATAATTATATATTTTTATTTTTTTCAGAGCGGGGACCGACTTACAGAGGGCGATTTAAGCGCTGGCCCGTAGCCAGTGAAATTATAGGAGGGCCAGTCAGTTTAACTTATGACTGGCCCGTCTGGCCAGCTAACATTTTCATATTGGATCTCAGACAAAATGTGCCGCTGCAGCCCATGACGTGATGTGGTTTGTAAGTTGGTGCCATGCTGTATTGTCGTAGGCCCACTCCATGACATTCAATTAAACTGGCATCGCTCCTCTCGTAGCCCAGCGATATTGTGATAAAGTAAAAATTCAAAAAAATTTCAAGCTATTTCAAACAGGGAGAACCTCATCTAAAATCTTCGCCCTCATACCCAATATTGACATTGGAGGCGGGCAGTCTACATGTAATTTTCCAAGAATAGGTGAATTCTTTTTTTTTTTTTGTTGCGTGGTTGTTGATGAAGCAACGATTAAGAACAACAACTAACTATCGCAATTTAAAAGTGGTGACACGATTCACACATCAAGGCGTAATGTTGCACTTTCTGTAACCAATAAAGATCACAACTTAGCTGTATGCATATCACTACATAAGAGACGTGTTGCAAAAAATATTGTCCATTCAATTAAAAATCAGGCCTGGAGAAAGGTGAAACTATTATTAATGAAAAAGACTTTGGAATCTAATTCGAATAACTGATAATAGTAATGTTGCTACTTAAATGGCGCCACTTTTCTTTTATCTCATTTTTGCCACAAGTAGGCTATTAAAATGTAATTCTGAGATCTGCCCTATACATTTGCCTAGCACTTTCAGGTGATTCTTAGCTGTCTGAATGAAAGGACATCCACCTTTCACGTAGGCCAATGTCATGCTTATCCAGCAGACATACGCTGATCTTGTAATTTGTGTTGGGCCAGCATTAAGCCAACACAGTGTGGTCGTATCTGCTAGTGCATGTTATACGATTTCTATAATATTTGATTAAAGCATTGCTGATACGAATTGTAAAAATTCGACAAAAAAACACATTAGATTTTGTTATTCCTGCTGTGTAAAGTTATTATTAGAAATCGGACTATGAAATTTTTTTACCGCACTATATTTGATAAAAAAATCTGACATTTTGATGATAAAAATTAGGGCCAGTGATTTTGGTAGAGGGCCAGTAAACTTTGGGAACAACTGGCTTTCCAGGCCAGTAGAAATTTTGGTCTTAGCTCTACCCCTGGACTTAAGACGTCAGAATCTGACGTCTACATACGCCAGATTATGACGTCTAAAGTCGGTCCCCGCGCTGAAAAGAATAAGTCTCTACATGTGTTTGGCATGCTTATTAATCATAGAAGGAAATCAGCTGAAAATTCATTAATATTCACAATGGAACACATTCAATCATTACTACTCTTTCGGAATTTCGCAGGAAGAGGCTGATGTATGAGATTGAAATTGCCTCGAGCCACATTCATTCATCTCTATTAATTTTGCCCATTACATCAGCCTCATTGCCTTATCACAGCCCACTGCGCAGGCGACACGCGCAGGTGTACAGCCTCCGGGTAGACATGTCACGTGAAATGTCAGCTGACAAGTATAGGATCATGTGACCTGTAATCACGCAAATTAGGCGGACGACAATGTGAGTGAGTTATGATTTATACATTAGAACAGGTCATCGGAGAGTGCGACAATTTGCCATGATGACTGGCGTGTGTCGAAAGCCTTGTGGCAGAGCGCTTTCTGGACAACTTCAATATTGGAAGTCAGAACACCTTTAACAATCAGTGTCCGATGTGCAGAGTCAAAAGGCAGTAACACTCACTTTAAAAAAAAAACAGGTATTGTCTTTTGGTTTTGAATAAACGTACTAACGTTAGACTGTTAATGAACACAAGAAAAACAATTATGATGCTTATTTTTAATTTGCATGTGATTAATGTTGTTTTATGGTACATGTATGTGTTTATAGTGCATCGTTACACACAACGACCCAAATCTGTATTAACCCTTTCATCGCTATTAGTCGATCAAATCACTGTTATTGAGAATGAATTAAATGTGTGTTTAACATCAATATTTGCAAATTTTTGTTCTCAAATTAAACAAATGTGAGTAATTTTTACCCACTGCCGGGACCCATAACTTTAAGTGGTTGAAAAATTAAATAAGATAATTTAGCGGAAAAAGGGATAAATATATGTTTTGTTAGTACACAAAATTATGATTCCGAAAAGTCACATTTCATCCATATCGATTTTCTATGGAATTTATTTGTCTGTTTTCATGTTTATTGGAGAAAATTGATTAACTGGTCATTTTAACCTCTCTTTTTCTTTTTTCTTATTCCAATTCATTATTGTGGTGGAAAAAACGGGATATAATAAATAATAAAATATTTTCCAAGATGGATTTCATGTTGTAATTGTATGAAACAGTCGTAATAAATTAATAATTCAGATCACGTATAATTATAGTGACCTATACTTAATCATAGACCCACGATTAGCTTTACTGGCGACCTGACATACAAGTTGAGCTACTGTCAAGCATAATTCTGTCAATGAGACATGTAGACATGATAAAATGCACGAATTAGTATTTCAACAAACCCTCTACTACCTTAATAAGCGCTGCATTACATACATCAGAAGAACATCTGTGCAAATTACAGTACGCCTTAACTAGTAATATGATACTATGTGAGCTTGACAAAATAGATGAACTACTATTAAATAAGGGGGTATATTCACATATACGGGTCTGCAGTGTATCGCAAGTTCAAATATCTAAGGTGGAATATTCATCCGGGGATCTTACAAGGCTCAACTAATCTAGTTTTGTATGAACATGGTGTAGAGTCGAATGAATTATTCATGGTGCTCAAACAACACCGATTGTGTGATATACTTAAGCTCAGAACGTGGAATGATTATAGGGTTACTCCGCATTCTCTATTGCAAGATAAATCATAACAAAATTTTAGTGATTATATTGACATTTATCCGCCGAGTTATTTATTTGATTTTTCACCCACTGGAAGCTGTGTCTCGCCACCGCGACCCACAACTTCAAGTGGATGAAAAATACACATATTAATGTATTTAATTTTTAAATATTGTATTCCCATTTTCTTTAACTGTTACTTAACCTGCTAATCAAACAGATTAAAGACGATCTAGTCGGGGTAATATTCTACGCTATAGCCTAATACGATGCAGCTAGAGTTATACAATTTTGGGAGCCATTGGACTGAAGTCAATTCCATAGGGTCCCCTGTGATTTCTGGTTAACTTATAAGTTTAGCAGATGCGTGCTTAACACATCCCAATTTTACCTATGGCGAAAATAGTGGGTTTACAACGCTGAAATGTGTATAAACCTTGGAGAGCAAAAGTGTTTTCCTTCAATTTGAAATCATCATAAATGTCTTAGTTAGTTCTTTCCTCTTCATTTGAATACCTACATGTCATGGGTCTGGGTCACTATATTTTTTTCTATAGTTCTTTTCTGGGGATCGACTTTAGACGTCAGAATCTGACGTCTACAAACGTCAGATTCTAAAGTCGGTCCCCGCGCTGAAGGGGTTAAAATACATGTATAGACATTGAGTTGTTTGTAGCTGATTTAACAATTCCCTGTCGTCAATCCATGATGGGCTCAAGACAAACCGGAATTCTGATTGGGTGTGCTGGAATCATCAATTGGCGTTCGGCAAACTGCGTTTGAAGTTAATTGTACACTCAGCTTTATGCCCCTTTGGTGCGAGTGGCCCCGAATGACAAATAACACAACGGCGTCAAGACGATGAAAGCAATCACCAAACTCTGTAATTTGGACAATTATCAATAAATTACCTTTCTTGGTGATCTATCAACGATCTGGCAGTACTAGTGGGTTTGTGAACGATAGTTTATGATGTAATTAAAGTTGATCACTTCACATCGACAATTCAAAATCAGGGACTTTGGTAGTTGCGAACACTTCAGGTATGAAAAGCGAAATTTGATTTTCCGTCAAAAATCTGAAGTTTGACTTTTCTAACGTGCACAGAATACATAGTATATTTCAACTGCACATAATAACCTACATACTATTAATATTTGTTGTTTTTATTTCGAAATTAATTTAATTGCTTTTAAATAATACTTTTAATACACTGCTAATGCAGGAAATTAGCCTACATGGTAATGTACATTAACCTTTACGCTGCTGAGCTGTTTGTTTCTATTATTTTTTCTTTTTTCTAAAGCAAATTCCAGCTTCAAATGACGAAACATACCCCTCTCTATTAAAAGTGGTCATCTGCAAAATTCAATTATTTGAATAACTGACAATTTATCACAAACTATTTTGAGGATTTCAGTGTCTGAATCTTGCTTGTAACCGTAGACACGGTTTCATCAGCATAAGGGCCATGTCATATTAAAAAGTTGTATAGTGATACCCTGTTTCACTCTAAGTTACACCCAGGTGATGTATGGAAATGTTCTAGTGATTTTTTATGCCACTCCGAAAAATTTCAAACTTCAGATCAAATCTATAGTGTCACCACATAATGGTCAACTCAACTAAATGTGGGTACGGGGGTGGGGGGCTATAGAAAATCATGATTGAGCCATCTGTAAAAAGGTCTAGCATGTTCTAGCATGTCGATTATAACCATAAAATCTCTGCTAGATCTAGAACTGTTTTTATGCACGAAAAGTAACTAAATAATTTTATATTATTGTCTCAGATGACAAATATAGACGTACTGATTCAAATGTATTGTTAAGCCAGCATGGGATTTTATAGACCCACAGAAAAATGAAGGAACCCGTAATTGTCTGTGAAGATATAGCCTAACGAATTGGCCTATTTGTAATGATAATTCCACAGCTAATATTGGCGTTACCCGGACGTCGTTTCAATGATGGGTCAATGTCAGCGACTTCAGCCCAACATTGAAAAGGCCTTGGAGGGGGGGGGGCGATGACCAGCCTTTCCACACCTGATAATTAGTGTCTCTGCAGATGTTTCTAATCATTCAGACAGTGAACACAGGCTCAAAGCCAAAAGACAGTAAGTGCTTACAGCTACTGCATTTTCGCTTTGCGCTGTCGACTGGTGTGACAGGTACGAGGTAATGTTATCTGTGCTGACACAGCCTAACCCGAGGCCAGTGTAGACACCCAATCAATCACTCCACACCAATTTGTCGTCAAAGTGAGATAAGATCTGGATAGCAGATCGAATGGCTGATACGGCCAATAGTTGCCACTTTTGACACCTGTGCATCTGATAGCAGTGTGACCTTAGGCGTGACGTCATATATTACTCTGGTGGTCACACACCATGCAGTGACGTCACGTGCAGCGCAGAACTCTGCTCTATCAAATTAAACATAGAGTGGTTATGTAACCATGTTCATTTCTCAAATTGGTTTTCCCAAGTAGTAGTAGTAGTAGTAGTAGTACTAGTTGTAGTTGTAGTTTTAGTTGTAGTAATAGCAGTCGTATGAGGAATCGGGCATAGTTCCAATACTTCGTGGGAGAGCTCACATATTTACTATTGATATTAGATGATACTAATATTATCAACCACCATACCAACCATGTTATGTAGTTATCATGTCATGTCTGGATAAATGATACAGTGAATAAACTGAGGGAAAATGTAATACAATATCAAAAATTACTACAATTTTTTTTTTATAAATACAAAAATAATAGCTGGATCACAACGGTCATAATTAAAGGGACTGTCCCAGGCTAAAAGCATAAAAAAATTAGTGATTTTATTTTGTTTTTCTTAATATGACCATATGATGTAAACATGTCCATAAACTAGAACTTCAAATTTTTTAAATTTGTGTGCTGCGCATTTATCAGTTAGGCTAGATATAGAGACGAAATTCCTGATTTCTTATTTTGGACAACCATGTCAAAAATAAGAAATACGGGAATTTCGTCTCTATATCTAGCCTAACTGATAAATGCGCAGCACAAAAAAGGAAAAAATGCAGTTCTAATCTATGAACATGTTTACATCATATGATCATACTAAGAAGCCAAAATAAAATCACCGATTTTTCTATGATTTTAACCTGGGACTGTCCCTTTAACCCTAAAAAATATTATACGAAGAAATTATTTACAACAATATTTGAAAATCAAATATATTTTCCTTTGAAATTAATTTCCAAACTTCCAATTAGTGAAACAATCACTATCTTTGCCGGTTTACTTTACAATCCTTACATTTATACAAGCAGAGTGAAAATTTCATAAAAATCTCATGTTTATAATTTTTTATTATTAGAAAAATCCATAATAGTAATCAAATTCAATGAGTTCTATGCAAGCATTGTCTGAAATATTGCCAAAAATATAAATAAAGATAATAATTAGAAATATATTTTCGCTATAGCGAAAACAAATGCATCGCATCATTTTTTTAAATAGCTGAACTTCGACCAAAACCTTTTTTTATTTCGCGGCCTGGCAGAGGCAGATTTTGCCTACATACAAAATCTGGAGCGATTTGGATTAGTGGTTCTTGAAATATCGCGTTCACAAATCCCTGCGAGCGGTGGCAGCGGCAAAAGCGGAAACGGCGGCGGCTATCAGATGAACACATACAAGCATCCCGGGAGATGCATAATACATAATTCAACAGTTATTAATTTCAAATCACAGGACATTTCTGGACAAGACAGTCTTCTTTATGCTCTCTCAATATAACAGAAGCATAATGTTCTGACAAAACGACACAGTCACATTGGTGATGATATTAAAGCAAACATAATGACAATCAGGTATATATAAATAAAATACAAATAAAATGAAATCGGAAGGTTAATCCTTGACCCATGTGTGTTAACCCTTTAACCGCCAAATTATTCAAATTGAATTTTCACCTACTTGAAGTTGTGTCTCGCTGACGCGATCCACAACTTCAAGTGAGTGAAAATTATTCAGATTTGACAAAATGGAGGTCAACTCTTTTCAAATCTTGCTGGTTGATGTCACCTTTTATCTGTAACATATTTAAAATGTGGTACTTAATGTGCTAATAAAAAAGAAAAACTGAATATATGCGACACCGGCGGTTAAAGGGTTAAGCTATTATACAGACTGATTATCTCTTTATTAGCTCTATCACCTCAATTTCCGATGTGTTTGAAATATTTTTCACTAAATCCACCTTTTTAATCAGAATAATTTGTATCATGGTAGTCAACGTAGTAAAAAACATTGATTGAAAATGATTCTATAGCTGAAGCCAAGTCTTCCTTGAAACTGTATATTCACAGGGATATTGTACGAATAAATATATATATTTATAATATATGTTATTCGTTTTGGATGGCGTGTTTAATTTTGCATGTGGCCAATTAATATCATATGGGCAGTGGGCTTCTACATGTTTCATACACTCTACTACTTGTCAAGATGTGACTATAGATAATCATGGATATCATTTATATTGTAAGGGGGCCACCATTTGATATCCAGGGGGGGGGGGGGGCTGGCAAATTATTTATCTCAACCTGGATCGGCGGCGCGCTGAAAATTTCACATTTTATTACATGTTTATATAGAACATTTCTTGAAGTAAATTATTTATTTCACGCAGAGTCCGCCCGAAATTATTTATTTCAAAAAACTCCAGCCCCCCCCCCCCTGGAAATTTAATGGTGGCCCCCTAAGTAGACCCTATTGTAGGCGTAGGAGGGTGTCATTTATTGAAGTACATACACTTATGATACAAAAACATAATCACACCACCTGAGCAAAAATACACATGGAAATATTGGTGTTTTATTCGCTTGACAGCCAGACAAAATAAAGAACTTATACAAAAAATATCCCCATACACCAGACGTTCGCACTGCGTTGGTTCGATGTTGGGTCGACGTCTCAGCATCGAACCAACGCAGGGTGAATATCTGGTGCTGGCTTTGAAATCATGAGCTATTTTGCCAGTTAATAATGGCACAACGCGACATCAAAGTGTCTGCGAATAGGCCACACGCATTCATCTGTCAGACTTACTTCACAACGGGACACCTGGACTCATTATTATAGTGTAATCTATCGAGACTTAGGTAGAAATGTTATCGCTACTTACTTCATGTTCTGTAAAGATGGTGATATAACAACCATGACTTTTTTTTTATTTCGGTACGCGTATAGTCCTATCACAACAAACATAATCGAGAATGACAAAGGCAGGAAAAATATCAAGTCAAGACTTGAATTAAACTCATCAAGTGGACGAATGCATCACGTCACCACAAGTTAGATTTGGCTGTATTGAGGTATTTTCATTTCCTTGCACTATTTAAAACATAATCTCACATGTGATAAAATGACTTGTAAGTGATCATTATCACACCGTCAGTTATCCCGAATTTTAGCACTCATGACCATGATGACGTTTACCATTTTTATTATTATAAAGAGCTTTTGTATAGCGATCCATGTGGTAAAAATGACTCAAAACATAAATTAGTGGCACTCAATAGACTTCATATCACGCATTTCAGTATAAATTTAATCCGTTTTCATATTCATGAATGATACAGAGCTCTGAAGTGTTTACTTTTGTGATATTCTATGCATTGTAAATGATGAATTGCCGCACAGTCAATCGCCCTGAAATTGGGATATAAGTTCGACAAGGGCGACTGTCTAAACCCATTGTGTGTGTGTTTATCTACGCTGTGTCGTATGTACACACATGAAGGTAACATTATCCCCCCCCCCCCCCTTGGATATGAAAAGGGTGTATCTGCTACTTTGTAAAGTGGCAGATACACCCTTTCATATCCAAGGAAAGGATATATATAATTCAGTGAATCATGCACGGTTATAGAATCTGCTGAACACACAAATACTGTGCGCATTGAAGTCACCCCGGGGGAAATCAGCCTAAATAACCTGCGTGCCGTGAGAGTCACTCGACCATTCTTACAAACACAGAACACACAAACAACATTCTCAGGGGGAGGTGGCCAACAGCCACCAGCATTTGTACAGTAGATTTAAAGAAAACAGAACAACTCAATTTTGTATGCCACAATAATGACAGACAATTCTAAACGCTAGGTTCATTTCGGTGCTGATATACTAGATAGTATTTAATTGGAAAACATGACAGCTATTAATCAGTTTTATAAGCTTGAATTGAAGGGCTTCATGCAATAACCTGTTAAGCGCCATTAACGGGTTCTTGCTGATAACGACGGATTTGAGATGCTGAAGTAGGGAAGATTATTGAGTGAAAAAATCTTCGCTCTACGACCATTATTAAGCACTTTCAGAAGCAAGTACATGTTTATAGCTATTAGTGGAACAAATTTCACTATAAACTGTCAAGTGCGCTTACCAGTAAATATTACTAAATAACATGTTGCAAATCGTACCGGTAAGATCACTTAGCATGTTCTTGCAACTAAGACAATCACAAACCAGAAATGTTAAGCACCCTTAACCATGTTAACATGATTTTACAAATATCAACAGTATTAATTTTAAATGTGCAAAAGTAATCAGATAAATGGTTGTGAAGTTACTGTTTCACAGATATCTAATCGATATATCGATATGTGTTTATTTTTTGTTTTTGTTATTACGTCACTAAGTCTGCAACACACGATAGCCTAATATCAAGGAATCTCTGGGCACATAGCGACTGTGCTTGCATGGTCACATGGCTCGGAGTAACTTGTTTTGCGGGCTTCCACATTTATTACATTTAGGCCTACCTGAGATTATGTTTCATTTTTAAAGTACTATATAATCCTCAACGTCGTTTTACTACATCACTGTACATACTCCAGTACCATAATTATGCATTTGTATATATCTTTAGGTTTATACGCTTTCTAGAGTGTCTTTTTTCTGTCATATATGATTTGTGGATCATACATAGTAGCAAGGATTCCTTGATAGTAGCTATTTTATCTCTAGTTTTGGTGCGGGAAACAAAATGATAGACCCCCTGTGTTCACATATTGGCATTGCCTTCTAATTTGTTCAAGTAGTAATCAATTATCTGTTATTTCATCGCAATATCCAATGTTTTACTATGGCAATGCCTTTTAACATGATTTTAATTCAGAATGAGATACCATGTAATGTCCATGTCGTGTGATTTTAGCAAATTAAACATCTTGTATATACATGTACAAGTATCTGTATATTCTATCATTTCTAAGACAAATAAGTCAGTAATGACTTTTCTTTATGTCAATAAAATATCTGTCTGTCTGTCTGTCTGTCTGTCTGTGATATCCATGAATTCTGGAAAAATTCGCATAAGGCAATAAGAGGGAAATGACAGTTACCATAACATATTGTGATATTGAACTTGAACACTCTTTGCAAATACCAGTTAACAAATAATAAAAAATGTGCGCAATGCATGCTGGGAGTCTAATGCTATCATTACTAAACTTACTTTATCAATATTACTGATAAACAAACTTATTTTACTCAGAAGCTCTTAACGGAAATATATATTGAACTTAAACTTTGAAGTCGTTTTTCTCAAAACTATAAATCATGCACTTAACAGGTTCTTGCACGAAGCCATTCAATTATTTTAAGTCATACAATATTTTTGGTCTTTTTTGTATGTTTTTTTTACTTTGAGATATGTCAGCAAAGTCAATTAATAAGTTTTTTTTTATTTATTGGCGAAATTGTTTACGCCACTCGTATTAATAACCATATAGAGCTCCCAATTGTTTGTTACATCTTATTTCTAAAGAACAACCAATAGAAGTACAATTGCACTTACGTATAATTAAATGTGTAATATCTAATTTGAAAAGCAGCAACTCACTTGTACGTTTAATCACCAAACTATGAATGTCCAGAAGCCGGAAGCAGGTCGTATAAAAGCATCAATCACATTATGTTTTATGAGTTTGCTTTTTAATGGCCGTTGGCCCATATGGCCACTATGTTTTTTTCTCTGTTTTAGATGAGCGCGCGCATTAGATTTAGGCCGCGCATTACCAAAAAAAAAACGTGTGTTTTTTTCTGCCCAGCGCGCGCATTATATTGTTACCGATTTCCGAAAAAAATAGTTAATTTCGGGAAATAAAAAATATATCCCGAAAAAAAAGTTTATTCAGGAGATAAAAAAAACATTTTCACAGCTAGTCTATGTTTATATTTTGCTTGTTTTTTTGTCGCCCTCATTAACTTTTTTTAAAAAGGCCACGGCCCGAGGACCGAGCTGGGCGCCTGAGCCGGCCGCCGCCCTTGGCCGGCCTGTCGGGGATAGCAAAAAAAATTTTCGAAGTTTTAAAACATTTTTATTTCGTCGCCCTTATTAACTTTTCTAGAAATTTGTCAATTTTTTTTTATTTGGTCGCCCTCATTAACTTTTCCAAAAATAGGCTCAATGTTTTTTTTCTAAAATGTGTTTTCACCGCCCTCCCTCATAAGTAATCGCTATCAGGATGATCGCGAATACGTCCACGTCGCGGTATGATATTTAATGGTGGTAATGGAACATGCAGTTTATCATGCATGGCTGCTATCAAATTTTTGAAAACATACTTATAGCCACAATCGCGTAAGCATGGTGATTAATGGTAGAAAAAGCAACATTATTTATGACAAACACTTCACTGAGCCGGTATTCTCGTACAAGTTACGATATATCGTAGGCTTCTGATTGGTCGAGATGGCCATCTCGACCAATCAGAAGCCTACGATATGTTAACCCGTACAGTGCGGGGAGATCGAAGCGGAAAGCGCCAACTAAGACATTTAGGATGATTTCAAATTGAAAACGCTCTTTGGTGTCCATGGTTTTTACACACATATATTGTGAAGGTTAATCCAGTCATCAATATTTCAAGCGCCAATCACGAATATGATTTTTATTAAAAAATTAAATAGTACTTTTTAAAGTGAAATGTGGCTCCGATCAGCAAGATTTTACAATTTATTATTCTCTAAATCAAAACAAATTATTCCACTAGAATGTGTGGTTCACTTCGGTGATACGTAACTTCTAGATTAGGTAGAACAATAATATCATGACTGTGAAAGGGTTAACCCATCAAAAAAAATAATAATAGTTTTTATTACCGATTTTACGAAGCATTTGTTTAATATTTTTGAAATTACATTATCATCATTATGGCGCTGTGCAGTATAAAAAAACAATTAATAATAAATATAGTTCCTTCCTGCAAGTAACTTAGCATATACACATAATATTATAGTGTTGCAAATAACTAATGAACAGGTGTCATATTAGTCACACCGTCCAGATAGATACATGGCGTAAACAGCGAATACGTGAATTCTGCGCGCAAAGGGTGCGGCAGTTAAAATAAATGTGTTACTTGTTTGAAAGGTGTGATGGTGAATGGTAAATAAGTAGATACAGCATACGGGACAAGTCAACATATGGCGTGCAAAACCTCACCTGAAAGCCCCAGTCATACATACATGTGTATCCAAGCTAACCCGTGTAGTGGACGCAATGGTGATTTAGTGCTGTTCCAGCGTCGCAGACGCTGGAACAACACTAAATCTACGCTGGAACAACACTAAATCTGCATTGGGGACACTTCTATAGTGTTTGCAGTTCACCACTCTCTGTTAGCCACGCCCATGCTCATCTCCACTGCCCTAGCATGTGTCAATCATCTGTCACGTGCGCCAATCAGAGCGTCGTGGCAATGCTTATACGTGTCAAAACCAAAAGACGGTAACCGCTTACTTTGCTAGTGAGCAGCTACTGTCTTTGGCTTCATACGGCAGAGTAGTCGACGTCGGTTCTATGGACAACAATTCCATTGTTGCAACTCTGTATAATGATAGTCAATATTTGCACTGTGACTCTATGGAGCGTGTTGGACTTATAAGCCTAATAATCTCTAAATTACACTTGTGAAAAAAACTTGAGACCAATTTTACTGAACTTTTTTTCAAAATCACGCAAAATCGTGCGGCCCTAAAATATGTTAACAATTATGTAAAAATACAGTTGATGTTTTCTTTTTTAAAAAGGTGATTTGTTTCAAAAAGTATACTTATTATTTAATTTCCACCTAGACCTATACATCATTTGTAAATCATATTTTTAGTAGTGGTAAATCTTTGCTTTACGTCACTTTTCGGCACAAAATGTTACGTGAAAATAATGTCTTCACTCTTAGTTCAAACCTCATAACAAAAACCGAAGAGACACTTACTGAAATCTGACAGTTTTTACGTTATATGCAGGTGTTTTAATGTTCATATTTGACCACCAAAACGAGTCGTTTATATTATGCTTCTGGAAGCAGTACACTTATGTCACTTTACACTCATGTCAGTACACTATTAATCTGTTCATCGCTAATCAAGTTTTTAAATCTCTTCATTAGTCGACCAAATCACTGTTATTGGGGATGAAATGAGTGTTTGAACGTTAAGATTTTAAATTAACCCTTTAACCGCCAAATTATTCAATCTGAATTTTCACTCACTTGAAGTTGTGTCTCGCTGACGCGATCCACAACTTCAAGTGAGCGAAAATTATTCAGATTTGACAAAATGGAGGTCAACTGTTTTCAAATATTGCTGATTGATGTCACATTTTATCTTTAACATGTTTAAAAGGTGATACTTAATGTGCTAATAAAAAATGAAAACCTGAATATATGCGGCACCGACGGTCAAAGGGTTAAATACATTTTGAGTAAGTATTTTTCACCCACTTAACGTTGTGGGTCGCGCTAGCCAGACACACCTTCAAGTGGGTGAAATTCAAATAAGATCACTTTTTAATGGTTAATATGACATAGATTTAATATAATCTATGTGGTTTGGTCGCAAACCAATTTTCCATGTTATCAAACCACATAATCATAGTTATAGAAAATGTACAAAAATTATCTATTCCCGAAAATATTACAAACTTGGGAAGTTATTCAACCTGACGCTGAGAATCTGTCACAGTCAAACCGCACTTACAGGAAGAAAAAGACAAAAGTTTCTAAATTAAAACACGCAACTTTTTTTTCTGCACAAACAGCGCACATTTTTTCATTGTTTGGTCAAGAGACGCTTTTATTGACTACACAGTATCTATGTAACATCATTAACAAAATTATTTCGTTCAAACAACATTCAGTTCACAAAAAAACTATGTAAAATGGCGTGAACCTTCAAAGTTTTAATGTTGTAGGAGGCAGCTGTGAAATACAAACCAAAAAGCTGTAACTTCACGTCTGGAAACTATGAAGTTACAGCTTTTTACCTTAAAGCCAAAAGGCGGTAACTGCTTACTTGAAAATCAAGCATTTACTGTATTTTGTCTTTTGCTTTTTACTGTCTTTTGCACGGCGGGGCTGTAATCTGCCCAGCAAACACAAAACATTTGTATAACATTTGTACAATGTCGGCCCAACGTTTTCGAAGTTGGTCCAACATCGTACAAATGTTATACAAATGTTCTGTGTTCACTGGCTGGGGATGGTGTATGTGTTTTGGTCATACCCTGACGCCTCTGTAGTGTTTGTCGTGCATTATGTGTCGTGTAAGGATGGTTTATCACCTACGCCACCCCCGGGGTGAGGGCATGCCGCGGCGGTGTGTGCTGGACCAGTGAGACCCCCTGTAGTGCCCGGGCTTTGTGACACCCGGGGTCTACACCTGCCCTACCCCGGTCACCCACCGCACCTCGCCGCGGCGTGCGAACCCGGCATTAGACGGCTCATTTCAGCGGTTTAGGTCAACTTTAAATGCGGAGTTTGAAATGGCACAGCGCAGCCGTTTAGCAGCGACCCACCTGAATTAGAAACAGACTCATCGATATGACAGCGTGCTGCAGTTACTTCACATCGGCGGACGCGGTGGGCATTTGGTGAAAACGCGGCGTGGAATTTGAGATGTAACACTAAATAAGGCGGCCGTTCTCTGGGTGGCATGACTGGAGTGAGGTGTAATAGTATCTGATATAAGTCAGCCTGAGCCGGACACGTGAAGACACCTTAGATTACCATGACAGACACGTGTGGTGATTGAACCCGGCGCAGCCCCACAATAGACAGACAGAGATAGATGTGTCCAAACACCAGGATTAAGTTACTCACAAATCTACAAGTACGAGTCAGCTTTAACATCCCGCGGCAGTAGGCCTAATAGGCCCCCTATCTTCAGTCAAATACACATTTTCTGTCCTTCGTCTGGCCTACAATCTCAGTGGACAGTGTAGACATCTGAGAAATTGGTTTTGAGGAACACCACTGTGTGACAGAGCTGTGAATAGAAACGCGTTTGCAATCAGCAGAGCAACAGATAGAGACGTGGCGCTTAACAAGGACGGACTTGATAGATTAATTAACCATTTGCTAAAAGCAAGAGGCAAAATTAGAGCTAAAGCAGCTGTCTATTTTTGTGCTACAAGCTGTATGGTAACCACTAGAGTTGTGATCTGTACACTTGAAATTTTCAGTCACTTGAAGTTGTGTCTCGCTACCGCGATACACAACTTCAAGTGACCGAAAATTAGTCGGATTTGCAAAATTAAATCTTATCAGTTTCACACTTTTGAAGACATATTTCAGCTATGAAAGCTGGTTGGAGAAGTTGGAATAAAAAGACATGAGCACTAGTAGGCCTATAGTCAGCACAGACGCCATCAGTGCTCTGTAGGGGTAATGGTCCTGGAGTGGGCTGGGTGATGACGGATCCACCACGCTGTCAGGAGCGACTGCAAGGGATAATAAGCCCCACTGGAGGCAGCCGCTGAAGGTGTGAGATTACGAGAGGAGCTGAGAAACAACCCGAGGATTGATGACAAGAGCTACTGAACAATGAACCACTAAATTAGGCAGGAAATCCCGCTGAAGACTTGATGCTAACAAGTGTGCGATTAGTCCGTGAATGACGTCCTGCTTCGTGATTTATGATTGGCTCACGTGATTATGACGTCACTTATCGCCATTTTGTAATCGCCTCCTGATGGTGAGACTCGTCAACTCTGTGACTGGACCACCTGATTATCCTTGTCATCGTTAACACATGTCCTGCTGGATTGCTCGTTTGTATTGTCCATTCATTCGAAACAGCTGGAATTGCTGGCGCATTTTGACGAAAAAAACCTATGCAACATAGGCATCTCTAAATTGGTATTATTTCATTTACTGAGTATGTGCCACAATAACTTGATTAATTTCAGTGGAATTTCATGGAGCTAGAAACTTTGAAATGTTTATGTAAAATAAACACCTCCCAAATTGGCCACAAAATATTTGATCTATTCCGGTGGCATTTTATTTGCAATAAATGTAGCTAAAAACGTAAGAACGGTCCCAGCAGCACAAGGGTTATTATGGCCCTCTTCCTCATCCCTCCCTCTGTCACTGATCCTGTCATCATCAACACCTCGTTTACCACCGCAGCCTACTCTGCTGCTTTGGGACTCTGACAGCCATCTAATTGTGAGTGACGCTGGCAAATAGACCCATTCATAAATAGTCACTAATATCTGGTGTGTCCTCAGTGAGAAGTTAGAGAATAGCTACGTGCCATATAGTCCACTAGTGACTGCTTACTCTAGATTCATCATTCATCTCTGTAAACGCACTGAGCCAGTATATCAGCATCAGTGTTGTCATAGCTTTAAACGCGGGCGTTAATGTTTAATGAAGTGTGGTGAATATTAATTGGACACCTCGCCACTCCCTTTTTGCCCACACTGTGTCGTATGTTGTCAACAGCAGGACTAAAATCCCAGATGTAACAGAAGTGCTCTCTCCACAACCAACTGAATGATCTGCTAATGAAGACGTGGTCAATTTTAGGGATGCAACCATTTTCCTAATATTTTTAGAATGTTATTTGACTGATGGCGTATTGAAATACTGATATCAGAACGAGCTTACACCTTAACACGGCATGTATGCTTTCCCACGGACAGAAAAGCAATCGTGAGAATTCCTCCGTTACCAGTGAGTAGATTTTATATTATGTATTTAAAAAGAGTGGCATTTTCAAAAACTTAAAAATGAGATTGCCAACGAAATTTCTACTTAAAAAGAGATATGTTGTCTTGAGAAATATCGAGACGTGTCTAGAAATGGATTTGTTTAGTGATACCAAGGAGGAACCTCCTTGCAGATTATACAAAACTTTGTTTGGTCTAAATACACATAAAACAAACGCAAAGCCAAACGATGCTAATTTAATATAAATTCATGAATAGTTAATGTTTACATGTAACAAAAGGATATTATTATTATCTTAGTTGCTCCTGTATCAGCTAAATGACACTCATCTTCTATAATTGTCTAATATATTTGCGTGTATTTATGTGTAACGTTACTATCTCATATACTTCACTGCTTTAATGCTTTCTTTAGAGCTAGCGTTGATGGCACAATTTAAATTGATTGAAAAATACTATGCACGCTAAGCATGCCAAATTTGAAGCCTGTCATTATTTAAATTTGAGCCTAATTGAGTATTCGCACCGGTATAAATTTGATAACGTTTGTTAAATATTTTTGTTGTGAAGAACAACTACAAAACTCTGAAATGTATCTATGTCCGCCAAGTAAAATTTCACCCACTTGAAGTTCTTCACGTGGGTGAAAATTACTCATATTAAACATTTACAAATTTCGATGTTTAGACATTCATTGCATTGCCAATCTGCTAATAAAACATATATTAAAAACTATTATAGTCGTGATTACCGGTTTAAGGGTTAACCCTTGCGACGCGGGGGTCGCCTTTAGTCGTCAGAATCTGACGTCTGTAGACGTCAGATTCTGACAACTGAGGTCGATCCCTGCACTGTAAAAGCAAAAATATTTTTATTGGCCGTAGACCCACAAGGTATTAAAATGAATCAGATAGATCTGACTAAGACATTTCTGATGATGTGAAATTGAAAAAACCCTCTGGTTTCCAACGTTTATAAGAAATTATTTCAGCGCTTTAATGGTAAATGAGCATATGGTATGCTGGGTTTCTAGGACATATTATTATTTATTTTACAGATCGCTTAACACTTATTCGTGGTGATTACAAGTTCAACTGTATCATGCTGAGTGAGAACTACTCCGAGAGTTACAACATGGACATCGAAGATTTTGATGGTGGTTGTGAGTTCACGTACAATGCTGACGACACCAAGATGTGCACCAGGCGTCGACGCAAGAAACGCTTATTAACAGGCGTTAGCAGACAAAGGCGTGCAGCCAATGAGCGTGAGCGTTTACGTGTTCAAGGAGTGAACAAAGCGTTCATCACATTGAGGAGTATATTACCCATCCTGGAATCTCCCAACGAGGAAGTGTCCAAGTACGACACGCTTCGCGTGGCGGCTAAATGGATAGCCTACCTGACGAGCGTGCTACTTAGCGATGACCAGAGACGCGAAAGAGTAATGGAACAATCAGGTGGGGAGACAAATCAAAGGGCATGTCAAAGGTCCGGACTCAAGTGTGACAACAAGTCAAAGTCAAGTCACCAGAGATCTCAATCGCATGAGAGGTCATTGAGAAAGTCATCATACAGACAGACACGTCAAGTGTCAAAGACTGCATCTAGAAAGTCAAGGACGTACAAACCAGAAACGAATTTGACTGCCAGTTCAGCTGAAAGACTAGCCGATATGGTGGCTTTTGAAATTGAAGACTATGTCTTGGTGAAGCTGGCAAACGGTGAAGTGATGCCTGACTCATTGAGTGGCTTCTCATCACAAAGTCAAAATGCAGTAAGTGCTCACTTTTCAAATGAGCAGTTACTACCCTTTGGCTTTGAAGAGCAAAGCTCATCACCCATGTCAGAATCAAACCCCACATCTCCATGTTCATCTACTGGCTCCTTTGTATCTTCTTGTGATTCACCTGTTTCATGTCATACAAATATTACATATACTCCTCTCGAATATGCTAACAGCACGCTAAACTTCAGATCCACATCTTCTGTTGACAGAATTTATCCAAACATCACTACAACGTCGGTTCAACGCCGGGCCAGCATCACAGACGCTGCCACGACGTTGAACCAAAGTTTCTCACACAATGGATCCCCCAGAAGTGACCTATCTCTGTCTCCCAACACCGACACCATGGTAAGTGCTCCCTCGTACACTCAGTCACCCTCCTCCGTTACCTGTACATCTCCTTTGACATCTGACTGCACATCTTTACCGTTACCCAAGACCAGTTCACCCAGCTTCCTTACAGATGGCACACCATGTTGGCGTGAGCAAAATCAGTGTAGCCCTATCGACAATGCAGTGCGTAACCCTGGTGATAATATACTGCGTAACCATGGTGACGCACATTGTAGCTATGGTAGCATACAATGTAACCCTGGTGACAGACCTGGTCATACACGTGGTAGCCATGGTGAAACACATAATAAACATGGTGGCACTCATTGTAACTATGGTAACATACAAGACATACAGTGTAACCCTGGTGACGGACCTGGTCATACACATGGTAGCCATGGTGACACACATAGTAGCCATGATGACACACATTGTAGCTATGATAACATACAATGTCACCCTAGTGACAGACCTGTTAACCATGGTGACACACATAGTAACCATGGTGACACATTATTACAGATGCCGCTACAAGATATACTGGATGACTTAGGCTTAGAAGCTGATTTACAAGACTGGAACTCATCAACCGACCTTGACCTCCAATTGTCTGACCTTGACCCGCTGCTTATCGGTAATGCGATGACGTCACTAATCGCTAATGATTTGTCCAAGGTGACATGACTGTGAATAAATTATATTTATTATGTATGACGATGATTTATTTACTCATGTTTATAAATGAAGAAGTTCAGCAAATAAATACGTGTTCATATCCAGACAAGCTTTGACATTACAATGTTTATCATGTCAATACATTTTCTTTGAAAATGTATTCACATCATTTCCGTTCACAACAGTTTTTGTTGGGTTAGAACCGTTTAGACGAAGTAACTTTCTTGCGCGTCAGAATAGCGTGTTTAATAGCAGATTATATTTCGATCAGACCTATATGACCTACGACTGTGCAAACATTAACCCTTTAGGCGCTAGGCATGACAATATACGTTTTTCAATCTTTTTTATTATCAGTTTAAATCAATTTAAACAAATATTAGTCATTTTCACCCCCTTGAACTTGTGGGAATTATTTTTGTTTTAACCATGGGGACTGAAGGGTTTTGTATATTAGAAATCGTCATAGATGTTTTAGTTAGCTCTTTCCGATACATTTGAATACAGGTCTATGTTATTTATGGCTCTACGGCGGGGGCCCTAGGGTAGTGGTTAGCACCGCTGCCTTTCACACTTGAGTTCGGGGTCCGTTTCCCGGTCTCGGCGGTTTGCAAGAATCAAAAAATATTTCTTCCCCATCCACTCGTAAAACTCAGTATTGTGGGGAGCCTCCGTGACCGAGAGGTAGCGTGCTCGACCTCAGACCGTCAGGGCTCGAATTTCGAATTCTGTGTCTGGAGGGCAGTGTCATCTCACTTATCTCACCATCCTCGGAAGGTTCTCATGGCCCAATTTAGCCCATATGTGGACAAAAGTGGCCTAAAGCCCGATTCATTTCATTTCATTTTAAGCTCTATGGCCATTATAAATATGTTTACTCTTACAGCGCGGGGATCGACTTTCAGATTCTGACGTCTAAAGTCGATCCCCGCGCTGTAAGGGCTAAAAAGTGTCATTTTGGCTTTATACATGTATGATAGTGTATAGATGGAGTTGTAATTACAAATATGTTAGTACAGATGCTGGAATTGATATAATTTACATAAATGTTTAACTAATTAAATTGAGGTTAACCGATATTAAATTTAAAGTACAGTGGATTTATACACAAATGATCAATGTCGAAGAAGATTTTTATCATATTTAAAATTACTATTATTTTATTATTACCCATGCAAGTGTAGTTATTTTTTCATAATTTATTTAAGCTCCAAACTTGTATATGTGGTCAAAGGTCGCCCTCTATAAACCCATTAGCTTTATCTCAGAATTACATCACATGCATGTCAAATGGTCGTACTTACGAAATCCAATCAAAACTTCGTGAAATTGTCAGGGAAGCCGTTGGATATGATTTGAAAAATTTAATATTGTGTGTGAAATTTTAAGAAAAGTGGTTGAAAATTGACAGAAATCACCCAGAATCTGGATATAGTATTATTTGCCATTGCATTATTTTCATTCAAATAAGTCAGAGGACACAAATAATTATGAGGCGCTAGCAGGTGAAGGGTTAGTGAACCCTTTACCTGCTGAGTTATCTAAGTTATATAATTTAAATTGTCACCCACATGAAGTTGTGTCTCGCTACCGCGACCCACAACTTCAAATGTGTGAAAAATACTTATGTTTAATATGGGACAAACAATTTGTAGGCTATAGTATTAAAATTTGATTCACAATAACAACGAATTGATCGGTTATAAAATATGGGAAAAGCGCCTCAACCCTTACAGCGCGGGGATCGACTTTAGTCGTCAGAATCTGACGTCTGTAGACGTCAGATTCTGACGACTAAAGTCGATCCCAGCACTGTAGAAATTAAAATATTTCTACGTGGCGGTAGACCCATAACATAGGTATTCAAATGAATCAGAAAGAGCTAAGTAAGACATTCATGATGATTTCAAATTGAGTAAAACCCTTTGGTCTCCATGGTTTATACAAAAATATTTCAGCGCTTCAATGGTTAAAACAAATGTAGCGATGAGAGGGTTAACCACAGCCTGTCATCTCTACATGACGAGTCTATTTCCCCACGGAGAGCACACTGATGTTGAGCCTGTCACCGATTATAATAGAGTCAGAAAGTCATTCACTGAACCATGCATCGATCCAAATATTCTGAAACTGCAAGCAATCTGAGTAATTAAATGGTGAACCGTATGATGACGAAAATATCAACACAGATACAATAGGCCTGCCATCAGAGTTTAACAGTTAAAATCAGGTTAGAGGTGAATTTTCATTGCATTGACAAGTACTTTTTATATCGTACTGTCATGCAAAACCAATAGGCATAATTGCTTACTTGAAAAAGAAGCAGTTACTGCCTATTGGGTTGGCAGTGCAGTATAGTCATGAAAGTGGCAGATTATTGATCGTTTCAATAGGGCGTCAAAGCTAGGATTTATAATGTGGCATTAGACCTAAAGATAAAATAAGTTATTTTGACATACAATCTTTGAGGATTTACTACGCATAAATGCATTGCAAAAATGTGTAAGGGGGGGGGGGGGCAGCCTTCAATCAACGTAGAGGGGGGTAGTAGTATTTTTAAAATAAATATTTTCAGATTAATTTTTCGTGAAAGAATGAATCGTCTGAAGGACATGGTATAAATAAATTGACGTTCGCTTCGCTGGACTCCTTAACCGCCAGATCAAAATCAAGCGTAGTTTAGGATCCAACTTTGTAGAAAAAAAAAGTTCTGCAGATAGGAAGTGAAATAAATAATTTGGCCAATTCAAAAACTCCACCCCCCCCCCCCCCCTCTCGTTATTGAATGGTAGTCTCCTAAAAACATTCCAAGCCGCTAAACTAGAGTACTGCTATTTTAAGTTAAATATCACTGCATTACCAAAGACCATGTATTACTGTAACGTGTACACTGCATTAATACGCTATTGTGACGTTATTATTATCACTACTACTGTTTTGATGATATCATATGAAATATGCGAAATACAAATGCAGATGAGTCGGCGAATCGTTGAACTGTTATTTTTAGGGCAAATATATTCATGCGAAGCGGTATTATAATACGTAGCCTACATTCACTGCGTGATAACTGTTATCTTCAAAACACGTGCGTGTTACATCGACTATAAGCAAGAGCAAATTATGTGGCTGCAATATTGGGTATCGTCACATACAGTGCTCTGCAAAGCTAAAAGGCAGTATCTGCTAACTTGTAAAGTAAGCAGATACTGCCTTTTGACACTGCACGGCAGTACATTGACCCACTATCAACAACTTTTATTTTTTATTGGTTGATGTCTTCTCACTGTGCTGCTGACAGTGTTGTCATTCTATTCGCTCATAACCCAGCAAACACGTCACGAAACGTTGGGCCAATGTTGGTTTGATGTTGGGCCAGCGTCGTAGACGGTGGCCCTACATTAAACTAACACTGGTTCAGCTTCTCGTCTTTACTGCGAGTTGTTACTATCTAGTAATTCCGAAGACGATTTATGCTTGCGACACATGGAGGATATTCCTTATTATCTAACGCATTATTATCAAATAATATCTACCAATTAGATCACTTTATCACCTAATAAGCGACATACTTATGGCCAGTAAGCATGCTTAGGTGATAAATAAATTTAAACATTAGGCCTACATCTCTTTTATTAATATTTTTCGCGAAATACAACATTCTAGAACTTTTTATTATGTACAATTATTATTCAAACTGATAAACGTATTATTTTTATGCAATAATGTCGATAAATGTGTCCATAAAGACATTTCAATAAATAAAAAAATCAATTTTGGAAAGATCCAGCAATTACGTGACGTTGAGATAATGACGTTTTAATTCCGGGACAGCGTCTGCGACGCTAGCCGAGCATTAAAACAGCATTAGGGCAACGTCTCGATCATGTCTGCCGGAAACCCCTCCCCCCTCTTGTACGCAAAGGGTCACCCGCGGTCGTGACACACATCTATTTAAGCAGAAATGCCACGGGGAAAAATCGACACCAGCGCCCCCCCGCGCACCGCGCCGGGGAAATAGGCGTCCCGACAACAATTATCTTCTCCTCAATATTCCCAGGTTGTCTAGTTTAATTAGCAGGATGAATGTTACATTAGCTGCCGTGTGAAGTGGACTGATTTCACCTCACCCTGGGCTCCCGCAAAGGCAGAAAACAGCGTCTGAGCACCCGAAAAGTAAGCAGTTACTGCCGTTCGCTTTTGCATGGCACTATCACAGCAAACACTACACGTTGAAACAATGCTGTTTCAATGTTGTGCCAGCGTCGCAGACGCTGGTCCAACATTAAAACAACATTGTTCCAACGTGTCGTGTTTGCTGGGATGCTGTTATTTGCAAATAATCGGATACTGCTATTTTGGCTTAGCGCGGAACTATATACGGTGTTATAACCCAGGAATATTTAAATACATTTATACAATGTTGGACCAACGTCGAAGACGCTGGGCCCACGTTGTAGAAATTGTATACAAATGGTTTGTGTTTACTGGAATTATATTCCGTATCCAAAGTGTGTGATAGATACGTACGCCGAATGTGTACATAAATTATTGGAAGAGCTATTATTTACTCATGGTGATGTGCTACTGGCGACTTTACTTTGTAATTATGTCTGAATGAAAAAATATGTCACCGGTCTCGCTTTAACCACTGGGCCTTCAGTGGATGGATATGTCGTCAGTGTTGTGTATGTAAATATACATATATCTGAATATTTGTTTTTTTGTTGATTAATAGTGTTTATTACTTAACATAACTAGCGGTTTTTTGTATCGATTGGAGTGGTTTAAATAATCATAATAGGGTTAATTGTGTTGGACCCCAGGAAAAACATTGCCTTCACCTTACTCCAGAGGGATCACCACGTTGATAGACAATAGGCAATAGGCAATAGACAATAGTTAATTTCATAGGATCTGCAAAAATATATACATATAAAATACAGATATGTATGAATACATGCCAGGAGAGCATGTTAAAGGTGCGTAGTTATCATGTTCTAATAATATAACGTACATACATTTTTTTTTTATTTGGTTACTCACTTTACGAAATAAATGATTTTTTCAATGAACTTGCATAATTTGAACAATTGATTTTTATTTGTTACATTCATTAGTGTTTCAAATTTAACTGATGAAGGTGAGTTTCTGTGACGTTTTTTTTATTAATTCATTTCAAAGTGAGAACAGTTAAAAATATATAGTGAAATTCATCGCCAATATCTTGTGTGCACAGTTCACATATTCTGAGGTTGCGGGGCATATTTTGTCTGCAACCTGATTCAATTGAAAGGCTGTGGTTTCTACAGCGAAACTTAGCCATGATGCCTCACTCGCGATAGGACAAATTTACTAAAAATGTTTTTAAATTTAGTGTTGTTGTAAACATCCTGTAATTTAAACACTTTCTGCTAAGATTACTTTCTGAGGTCCAATGTTGAAAAAATGTATCTTTAATTCGTTGTTGTAATTTCTTTTTGAATGAATTTATGCTTTCTGGGATGAGTTGGTTATCCCAGACGCCCGAAAAACCACAACCTTCCAATGTATTTTTCACGGTTGAAAGCCACGGGGACTTATATATATTCCGATTGTATAAATTAAAAATTAAGTGTTCCAAAAATTTGACAGTTTTGGTGTACTGCTGCTCTTATATATTCTAGCCCAAAACATAATCATTCTACTTTTGGCGTGTAGTACAAGAGGTGTTACGCCGAGTTCGCCATAAACCATGTTGGAACAAGTTGACTTGTTTACTTGCAGTACATATTTACAGAATCGCAAATGTATTTTTTCAATAATATCGACACTTTCTGTTGCCCAAACTTCACAACCGTATAAAAGAATAGGTTTGACTAAAATATCGAAAAGTTCGAGTTGATTATCGACAGGTAGCTGGAGCTGTCTACATTTACGTAGTAACAAAAACATAGCTCGGTTACCTTTGACAACCAATTGTTTTTTGCCTCTGTAAATTTTCCATAATAGTTAAATATGAGGCCCAGGTATTTATATTGACCAACCACTTCAAGTTCATTTTTTCCAAAAAAGAATTTAGGTATTTTTCTTATTTTTCCACGAGAAAAGACAGTAATTTTAGTTTTTGACACGTTTATGTTCAGTTTCCACATGCTACAAAAACGTTCCAATAAATTAATTGATTGCTGTAGGTCTTGTTGCGATTCAGCCAAGATAACTGTGTCATCTGCATAAAGCAGGATATATAATTTACAAAATACTGAAAGTTCTTAATCTAAATTTTCTACAGACAACGTATTCACAATCTTCAGTTCGTCGTGAGCTGGTTCTAAAAACAGTTTAAGGTCATTTAAAAATATTGAAAATAATAGTGGAGACAGATTATCTCCTTGTCTAACACCTATCATACATGAAAAATTATCAGTTAGCGTACTATTTACAGTACGCTAACTGATAATTTTTCAGTACACATACACGTATACATGTAAGCCTACACTGCAGGTGTACACACATCTCTGCACGGGACAATGCTGGTCAGCGATACTGAAGGCCCAATGCTGTTAATCACACACTTATTATCAATAGCAAAATGGTCGTAAAAATGAATTGAATCGGGTTTTAGGCCACCTTTGTGCACATATAGGCTGAACTGGGCCAGGAGAACCTCCTGAGGATGGTGAGATGATTGAGATGACACTGTCCTACAGACACAGGATTCGAAATTCGAGCCCTGGACAAAATGGTCGTGGTCCGCTATCACCCATGGCATATTAGTGCCACCTGGTGATTAACTTTAAAAAATGTAAACATGGTAAAGGCTGATACCTCTGCTGAAGGCGCGGTGCTTTCTGGGTCTACACTAGTGAAGGTACAGGACACGCAAGTCACATCAATTAGGTGAGAATCGTCTTTTCAACTTTGTACAATTTGCTCACCGTTGTTCATCATGTTTATACTTGGCCCTATGGTGTCAAAATCGTAGGGTATATAGGGTGTAACATTTGTTAAAGGTTGAGTTCAGAAACTATGACAGCTCAGCCTTTCAATAGATAAGATCATCATACAAGTAGGCCTATCATTATACAACATAGTCAACGTTTAGAACCAAAGCTTGCTTGTTTCGTTGTCGATATCATAGATATCGACAACGGAAACAAGCAAGCTTTGGTTCTAAACGTTACACCCAATATACCCAACGATTTTGACACCATAGGGCCAAGTATAAACATGATGAACAACGGTGAGTAAATTGTACAAAGTTGAAATATAATACATCTAGCAACGGAAACAGGTAACTGTGCTTAGAACCAGAACAAAGATGCATGTTAAACACACATTGACGCTATGACAGTATGTATGCTCAAACCGCATTGTGTCAGCCAAATTACCGCACTTTTATTTTCTCAAAATATATCTGAATCTGCTGATTGACTAAAAACACACATTTGTTTCTTTATTTCTTAACATCGTTTTTCAACCTTTTTATCAACACTCCAAATAGTACTTTTAACCCCAGAATTCTTCAGTCACTTGAAGTTGTGTCTCGCTTAAATTAAACTAAGTCTAAGTAATTTTCACCCACTTGAAATTGTGTCTCTTTACCTGGACCCATTCAATTTGAATAAGATAACTTGATGGTCAAACGGTCAAATAGTAGGCCCACCTTTTAAAGGTGATATGTATATACGCATCTAGAAGTAGTGATCTTTAAACATTATTGTCCTCAATTTTGACAAATCTATATATACATTTTCTCACACGAGACTTCAAGTGAGTAAAAAATACTTGGCGCTTTAAGGGTGAGGCACTGTGTTATTTTCATTCCTGTTGAATAAAGCACATTTTTCAGGCATTTTGTTATTTCAACCATCGTTTATGCCCAGATCCCCAACAAATTTCGCGCGTGTCTGAACAATTATTATTTGAATAAAATATCACTCGAAGATGGTCCAACAGACTATAATTATTCATTTAAAACATTAGGTTAGTTTAAGAATTTTCTTTTAAATTGTACTGAAAAATGCATTAAAATACAAAACTTATCTAGTTTATTTAAATTTTCAGGCACTTGAAGTTGTGTCTCGCTACCGCGACCCACAACTTCAAGTGGCTGAAAATTACCCATACCGGTAAGCATGGTAGGTAATTACTTTGTTGTGGCGTTTCCGATCAGTAACTATAGCATGTAAACGGTCAAGCTTTGTACACACAGGTGTGAGTGACCAGAGGCCGCAGGTGATGTGTAGTCACCTACAAGATGGTCAGTCAACCCTTTACCTGTTAAGGTATCATCTTTAAATTTTCGTCTACTTAAAGGGACATGCCCAGGTCTAAAATCATCAAAAAATCGGTGATTTTATTTTAGCTTAAAGGGACTGGCCCAGGCTAAAATCATGAAAAAATCGGTGATTTTATTTTGGCTTCTTAATATGACCATATGATGTAAACATGTCCATAGACTAGAACTGCAAAATTTTATAATAAATTTCTAATTATTGACAACCATGTCAAAAATGGGAAATACGAGAATTTCGTCTCTATATCTAGTCTAACTGGTGAATGCGCAGCACAAAAGTTATAAAATTTTGCAGTTCTAGTCTATGGACATGTTTACATCATATGGTCATATTAAGAACCCGAAATAAAATCACCGATTTTATCATGATTTTAGCCTGGGCCAGTCCCTTTAATAATATGACCATATGATGTAAACATGACCATATACTAGAACCGCAGAAATTTTCTAATTTTTGTGCTGCGCACTTACCAGGTAGGCTAGATATAGAGACGAAACTCCCGTATTTTTTATTTTTTACATGGTTGTCAATATTATTAAGCTAAAATAAAATCACCGATTTTTTGATGATTTTAGACCTAGGAATGTCTCTTTAAAGTTGTTGATCGCAATAGCGAGACACAACATTAAGTGGTGGAAATTAGGAACGTTTATCGGCTATTAAAACGGAATCAAAACAATAATAGTCGTGCTCAGCGGTGAAAGGGTTAAAACTATTCAGGGACAACAACCGCACATGAAGATTATAAGGTTACTTCATTAGGAAAAGTCCGGTTGTATCAGATTCTGAACTGCTGCAGTACAAAGCCAAACAGTAGGTAGCTGCTTACTTTTCAAGTAAGCATATAGGCCTACTTTATTTTGGCTTCGCAGAGAGGAAAACATTTCCATTCCACGAAAAATTCGAGCCCTTTATCAGTGTTTTGTTTGTATTCATGTTTTACGAAGTTTATCAAACAATTATTTTGTAAATAACATTTTTTCGTCATATTCTCTTTATCAATAGGGTGGTGGGTATAGTTAGGCGTAATTTGAGTCAGGTTTATCACTTCGAAAATTATTGTTCTATTACGTTGGCTTCTAAACTGTCGCCTAAAGCCAAAATGCGGTAAATGCCTCTTGGATTGCACAACAGTATAAGAGAGGGGTTATAATAGTTGCGAGTTAATTAAACATTCATTACTGCTAGGCTTTCTAGATGTTCTAAGTGAGCTGGTCTGATCGCTTCTATATCACGCGGGCAAATACGCCCTCAATTTGGGCGATAATGAGGAGAATATCGCACTAATGAGACTTTAAATAGGTTGTTCTGAGATGTAGAGAAACGTGATGAAAATGGGTTTTCAACAGCCATAAACCAGGGCATAAACTGAACCTTTGACAACAAAGATTTTCAGTTA
Source organism: Flabesymbios commensalis (assembly GCA_964017125.1). NCBI lineage: Eukaryota > Metazoa > Annelida > Polychaeta > Terebellida > Flabelligeridae > Flabesymbios > Flabesymbios commensalis. The sequence goes on from OZ024910.1 coordinate 27,696,901, forward strand.
ACCCATTAAAGCCCAATTTTTAAAACAGAGCCTCCGAGTCGAAAATATAACACATTGCTATGATTAGGCCTTTATTACTATTTTATATAAGATTTCGATTTATATTTTTTTTTTTTTTTTTTGAAAAGTGGTTTCTGGGACTGGCAAATTTTCTTGCCAGTGGGCTTTAGAGGGGTCAATGAAATGTGTTTATTGTGACCAGTAGAAGTAGTAGTAAATCATTGCCTTACGTCACTTTTCGGCACAAATGGTCTTTTAATTGACATTGTAATACGATAAAAACGTTGTGGTCAATTGATGAGATGAATGATGTACAGATGATGATGTGAAGGTGGGGGTGATAGGGCATGGTGGGTTATTTAGAGTGTTTTCCTTCGCTCGCCCAATAAGGGGTTCTGGGCATGTCTACGGGATCTACCCCAAGACATGCCCAGACGGCCGGAGACTTGGGTTTCGCTGTGCAATTTAATGCTGAAACTCCGTGGCATTTCGTGCAGCTCCGCTATCCTTGGGTCGGATAGTCCCCAGGGTAACAATAGGAAGGGTAACTCTATTCATCCCTCGTGAGAGACCTAATGTCAATAACACGCCATCGCCGGTTATTTAAGGCTACCACTGCCTACACCAGTGCCTGCACTGATGTGAGAGCTGCATTGGCACCGCAGTTGAGCGGAGGTCTCAGGGTACGCCACTTGCAATCCGTCCGAAGATTATGGCCAGATAGAGGAGGCAGCAGCTTCCCTTGGATGATTGCTGTAGACTAGTGCTTCCGTACAATGCCGTATAGCATGCAACTGACGGAACAGATCTCTAATAACCATCCCCGGATGGGGGCGAAAAGTACTACTACTAGCAATCATCCCAGTACCCCCAGATATGGTCGATGTAGTGACCAACACTGGTAATCACTCCCACGAGGAGTATCATACATAAATGCATTTTATTTCATACTGAGACTAGAGGTGTGTTATAGACCCGCAAATATATGATTTTACGTGATACATGTATATCCTAGTATAAACACAAGTTGAAACTAAGCCTTATTGGCTTCTCATGGATGAACTGCTTTGTGCCATGTTTACCAAAATAAGGTATCATGGTTTTGTCAATGCTGATATCCTCAGCCACATCTGCCTGCTTGACGGCTCCAGTCAACTCTTCAAGTATCGGTCGAACCTTGTAGTAGGCCTATCTGTCACCTGACAAATTAGTATTATCTCTAAAATAAAGATCACTTACGATATCATCGAGCCTGTTCCGCCTCAGAGAATCAGAGACCAGAGAAATGTGAATATCAGCTCATTCTGACCAATAGAGTCGGCTTTATGGTAGTCGGTTGTATCCGGATAGAAGCATGATACCTAACAATGTTAGAGCATCCATCTTATCTATGTCTATACCGAGGCTTCTTTCCTTTTGCTGAGAATACAGGTTGTACTCCCTCTGCATGATAACAACCATTGAGAGAAATACAGTCCCGGGAGATTTTGCATTCTCTTTCAATAAATCTTGTACACTTCATACACATCTTAATGACCCCATCTACTTCCTCGCTTTCTGAGCTGCTTTACATGCTTCATCCCTCGCAGCGTTTTCAAACATGGAGAGGATATCATTCATCATATATCATAGATTATCAATCAAAGACACCATAAGTGCCCACTGGCAAATTTTCTTGCCAGTACCTACATTTTCAATTGCAATGTCTTCCTAGTATATGTCATTTAGCAGACGAACAATTATTATTAGGAAAAGATGGAAATGTGCCTTACATATCAGCATGCTCGGGGATTTAGTAACAGACATTTTGCAGAATGGTGTATCACTACAGATTATAATGCCATGTATCACCCCACTGGCAAATTTTTTTGCCATGTAAATTATTAGTCTTTTTATGCACAGGTATGAATCTTTTTTCAGCATTAGAATTACATGGTAAAAATCACCACACATGACAGTTTCTTTATGAATATTGACTTACTTGCTACAAGATACGTAAAAAACTACTAATTGGTCTTTTCTACGACGATGAGGTAGCATTCTGGAAGTACTTTTTTCCGACAAACATAAGCGTTGCTAAACGTTGGTATCAACTATCAATTGAATGAAATGTAGTCAACCAAGATGACAAAGGAGTCTACAACGGGTTCAAGTCGTGTAGCCTTTTAAAACATTTTTTATTGCGAGGTCACACAAAAACTCACAGGCCAAAAAACTTGCCAGTGGGCTTCAATGGGTTTGTGCTCATTAATATGTGTGCTCAAAATAAATGCGGTGAGCAATAATTGTCAGCATATTTTATTTTTTCAAAGCTTGAGTTTGTTATCAACTTTGGTTGACGAGAACAGGTCGCTTGACCACTTTAACAAGTCCCATTCTTTAACTTGTATCCTGCTGATCACGACTATTGTCGTTTTTAATCTGTTTTATTAGTCGACCCGAACTAGTGTTATTGGGAATGAAATGTGTGTCTAAACATCAAAATTTACAAATAGGGGCCTATATTTGTGCTAAGACAAATATGAGTAATTTTCAGCCACTTCAAGTTGTGGGTTGCGGTAGCGAGACGCAACTTCAAGTGTCAAAAAATGTAAATAAATCAACTTAGCAGGATAAGAGTTAAATTAATTAAAATTGCATATTTTTTTGTATATATGCATATTTTATTTCGCAATCGAACAAATACATTAATGTAGACCTAATTATCAACAAGGTTCCTAATATATACATACTAATCATAAAAACAACTGTTCGCCAGTTTTAGGTGAATGACCAGTTATTATGTAACTACCTAAGATATAGTGTTATTTAACCCATAACCGCTATTAAGCGCGACTATAGTCGTTTTTAATCAGTTTTATCAGATGATATTTGCAAATGTTTGGTCTCAAATATTTGGTCTCAACTTTAAAGGGGTGCAAATTTAAATTGTATTTATTATATTCATTCAGCGCTTTAAGCGTTAAAGAAACTTATTCAGTTATTGTTAAAGTACACGTTATTTTTTAAATATACACGGTAGGCTAGCTGACAATTTTTAGGATAATAATTATGTATACACAGAATAAAGAAAACTGACATTAATATTGCCTGCCACTAGAGATAATAGCTACAAAGACCCCACAGTAGCAAGACAATCTGGTAAACGTAAAAAATAAACAAAACTTTTAGGTGCCTTTTGTGGCTAAGCTATAGGCCTACTCATCAGTTGTTTCAATTCTACTTAACGGTATGCCTAGATGTAACTATGCCTTCACAATGTTTAACCATTTATGAAAAATAAATATTTTAAGCAAATTATCATATACATTATTTGTATAAAGTGTGTTTGCAAGGATCTTACAATGTGAAATTTTTAACAGTAAACATATTTATAATGGCATGTAGCCTACCTTTCAGCATAATTGTTCTTCTAGGCGATGAACGCGTGCGTGTATTCTCGCGCATGCGCCAAGCGATCATTTCCGTTTTGCGGAGTGGATTACCAAAGCAATTCATATTTTGTGTCGCGAGACCATATTATTTAGATCTAGCGTTTTTCCGAATAGGAAAACGTTATTATTGCAATAACTAGGATTACTTTACCGTCACTAGGGTTGCATTGTATGCTCGACCAATCCGAACCCTACGCTATATTGAAACTTGTACGAGAATAAGGACCCGACCCGCTGGTCATCTGCACAAACACAATGACAATGGCAGAGTTCATCATCTCGAACCTATAGAGACTCAACACAGAATTACAACTCTTGCTACAATGCTGCCGTGCAAAGCCAAAAGGCAGTAGGGGCCTATCTGTACACTTTACAAGTAAGCAGATACTGCCTTTTGATTTTGCAGAGAATTATAGTGACAACATCCTCAGACTCCCCCGCCCCTCCCCCCAGCCCTCACCACTGTCACCACAGCTGTGTTTGACGTGATGAGCACAATCGACACGATGACAGACTCAATATTTACAGAGTTACTCAAACTCAGGAGGTGTGAAGCTGAGAAGCGGGGGACAATCAAAACAGCAGACACTAAACCAATGCTGGCTCAGTGGCAGACATGCCAGCCCATAATTAACCCTCTAACCGCCGGTCCGTTTACATTAGTTTCTTGGTGTTTCATTAACACATTAAAGGGACTCCGTGAGATGACACCGATTTGAGTATTTTGTTTTGTATGAAGCAATGTATCTCGCAGATCATAATCTCATTTTTTGCAAAATTTTCAGATTTTCAAAATCATTTTATAGAAACATTTCTAAGAATCCACAGAAAACCTAAACAAAATATATGTACACCTAAAGGATGATTGAATGTTAGCAAAGCATAGGGCCATAATAAAACGTGACACCAATCAGGAGGATTTGAAAATAGTTAACCTCCATTTTGTCAAATACATGTATGCATATTGTTCACTCACTTGAAGTTGTAGATCGCGTCAGCGAAAACCCAACATTAAAAGAGAAAATTCCAACAGTAACCTATAAAGCTCGTGTTAGTCGGGCCATATTGACACTTCTCTGCAACGCAAAAAGGCAATATGTTATCAATATCAATGCACATGTCAGAAATTGTAATATCAGACACTGTGTCGGACGCTATTCCAGAAAGATACACTTTATAGATTTTGTGAGCAATTAAATTCAAAAATATATTTGCATGCTGGCCAAAATTCTTAGTAATAATCCGTGCCGCCCGATTCTGTAGTTGTTGTAATATTTTACATGTATAATGGGGTTTTGACAAAAGGCTGCATAAATTGCAAAAAAAGGCAATACGGATAATAGAGAGAAGTCCTTACTACTTGCATTCTGAACCTACTTTTAAGAAATACAATCTTCATATGATTAAAGATATTTTTCAACTACAAAAACCCTAACACGTAATAATGTGCGACAAATTAAAGGGACTGGCCCAGGCTAAAATCATCAAAAAATCGGTGATTTTATTTTGGCTTCTTAATATGACCATATGATGTAAACATGTCCATAGACTAGAACTGCAAAAGTTTTTAATTTTTGTGCTGCGCATTCACCAGTTAGGCTAGATATAGAGACGAAATTCCTGATTTGTAATTCTTGACAACCATGTCAAAAATTAAAAATACGGGAATTTCGTCTTTATATCTAGTCTAACTGATGAATGCGCAGCAGAAAAATTTAAAAACTTTTGCAGTTCTAGTCTATGGACATGTTTACATCATATGGTCATATTAAGAAGCCAAAATAAAATCACCGATTTTTTGATGATTTTAGCCTGGGCCAGTTCCTTTAAATTCAATCATGAGTTCCGCAAAAAAATGTATTCGGTATGAAGTTATACAACATTACATTAATACTACACCATTGATTATCAAAGATAAAGTACACTCGCATAGTTTCTCAGGTTACTGTAATTACATAAAGTTACATAATGTTAAACACCTACTCAGAGATTTGTCATAGAAGAAACTGCTACAGTTGTAATCATGCGTAGTTCCACTTGTGTAATATATTACACGTTATTTTTTTATTCAATTCATTCATGGTCACAATTCAACATCGTATTAACGTGTTCTGCTCTTTGACAAAACGTCGACGCGATGTTGTTTTAATGTTTGGCCAGCGTCTCAGACAGTGATGCAGCATTAAACTAATAAAATAAGTCAGAATTCAGAAATCTAAAATTCCAATCAATCTCTCATAATAAAAATAACCCGACAAGATTTAAAGCAGCTCCTTGGGATGACATCAATTTTCGTTTTAAATTCCTTACTGAAGTGGTGTATCCCACGGATCATGTTTTTATTTTTTTCAGAATTTTCATATTTTTACAAATATTTTTAATCAAGATTTCTATGAAACCAGAAGTAACGCAAACAAAATATTTGTATACCCGAAGGACGATTGAATGTTTTCACAGCATTGGGCCACATGATGATGGCATCGGCCCAGCGTTGGGTAGACAATCGGTGCTGTAGGTGTGTCCTCCCGTGTCCTGACTATAAGACACCAAATAGCGGCGACTGCTTTGATCTTACCGTCTGATACGTGGGAATATGTGATGTAAAGTGCTGAATATTGCTGACTTGTTTTGTTTACATGGCAATATACCACCTTGAAATACAACTATTTCACTCTTTTTCGGTGCTTTAAAATTGTTTTTTGACTTTTTCGTATTTTCAGTTAAGATCAGTAGGCTATATAGCTTCATATAAATTAAATTTTCAAAATTGACAACATTGAAAATGTCTCATCCCAAGGGGTCCCTTTAAACTGGTTGCCAAAAAACGCACAAAACGTAGTCCAAACATTATTGTCACTTCAAAAGTCACAATTCCCCTCTAGTTATTGGTATTATATATCTAACTGGTCTTGTTTTAACTGTTTATTCATTTATTCTTTCATAATTTTGTTATGATCTGTTAGCCATCCAACATCGTTAGTTAATTAGATAGATAATGCAAATAATTAATTATCATTGCATTATTGTTGTTTTCATTGTTAGTCTGCACCTTGTCCAGGCATTACATTTTACATCCTTTGACATTTTTCACAAGCATCTCGTCTCGAATATTAATTTTAATTTACATCAGACTAGAACATGAGTCACCTACATATATGTTTCATATATATGTCATTTAAACTGAACACTTACCCGATCCTTCAAAAACTTTTTCTACAACAATTGTTTAGAGGTTTTTAGAAAAAGATCTCTTAAAGTATCTCCTATACCGGTAGGCCCTATACTTAACTTTCCCAAAATTACATCAACAGAAAATAGCTAATTTTGGACTTCGGTCACTTTACCTCTGAGCCATTCAATTCGGAATCAACAATTTACCGATTTACATCGGTACATCTTTTGTACACGAAACCGGCCGAAACCGACCGAAACCGGCCATTAAAAGGCATATATTGGGAATTGTGGACTAATGGGGGGGGGGGGGTGTAGCGTAGTCTAATGGGTATAATAAGAATAAATATAAATTTATTTTATTTGCATTTTTAATGACAATAGACTTTTAAAGAAAGGAAAATGGAAAATGTAGCCTATGTCGCGTCAATTCACACAAGCCACTAACGTTACTGCCTAGTATTGAAGCACTCACCAAATGGGGTAGGCTATGTTGTTATAACTATATCAGGTATATGTAGATATGCAGTATTTTAATTTGTTCTCATTTAAATAATAGAAAATATTATTATCTCCACTTTTCAATTGTTTCTTATTTTTGTCTTACTAGGTATGCAAGTCTAAAGAAGCGGCAATAACGCTATGGTTGACATGTGGTTATATAAACTGTCAATAGCCGATCAACTGTCAATAGCTGATAACTATAATAAAATGCAATAAAAAAAATATATTAGCCTATTTATTTTGTTGCTGTTTAGAAATACGCAAGAAGTGTAATTGAAGATCATAACTCACAGTCCAACGTCACGTAAATCACACACCCTCGATTGTCACACATCACGCCTCGCGAAGATCACACCATGCAGAGTGCTATTAGTCCAAAGAGTTTAACTGTTATTGCGTGAAAGCATACCGTATCGGATTACACACCTCAGCTCTGTGATGTGTTCACGCCTTGCACACGATGCGTGGCATCTCAACAGACACGACACATCAACCCAATGCTGACCCACAGTCTACGCATTAGCCCAACATTGGACCAACAGTGGGTTGATGTATCGTGTTTGCTAGCATAGGATAATCCTGTGATCACAATAAAAAAATTCGATGTATAATTAATATATAATAGGCCTATATAATATACATTATGTATAATAAAAACAATTGTTAATTTTGGTAGTGTTTAATTATCCCACAAGGATCGATCATCACGCAGGGTACCGATCACGCTGACAATGGTAACGTTATAGGCTGGTCCTATGATCTCCACAACGTATTTTTCGGATGATATTTGCTAGATATTTTATCTCATATATTATGTCATTGCAATTAATTAACATTACAGTATACTGGGATCAATACATTTTAATTAACATTACAGTATACTAGGTCCAATACATCTTGAATCGGTCAAATAATGGTTGACAATTAAGTAATATATATATATATATGCCTATGAAAATTTTTGTTTGACAAACTTCAGTTTATATTTATATAATTAAAATGATTTGTTTTAATTGCATTCGATATGTCATCACCTTTGTTCTTTGCTCGTGGGGTCCTAATTCGATATGTCATCACCTTGTGCTTTGTTTATGGCCGGTATAGGTCAAGCAGTAAACCATAATCCCAAGCGATTTTGAAGTTATTTTAAATCTAAGACAAAGCAAAAAAATATTCCCCAAACCGTTAAACTTAATTCTGTCACATCTTCTGATAATAATGAAAAATGCAATATGTTCAATGCTCATTTTCATTCTTCATTTAGTCCCTGTCTCAAAGCAGATGACGAATGACCGCATATCAATGTTAAATATGACAATGGTCTTTCGGCTGTAAATTTTTCTACACAGGAAGTGTATACGCTGCTGAACAAATTAGATGTTCACAAAGCATATGGCACAGACAATGTATCACCACATATTTTAAAACAGTCTGCCTCACAATTATTTCCCTCGTTAGCCATTTTGTTTACCCTGAGTATGAAAACTGGCAAAGTTCCTAGTCAATGGAAGGCCTCAAACGTAGTTCCAATTTTTAAGAAAGGAGACAAGGGTAATATTGAAAACTACCGTCCAGTTTCTCTACTAAGTTGTGTGTCTAAAATTATGGAAAGGTGTATTTTCAACCATATGTATCCCATTGTCGAACCATCTCTTTCCAAAGCGCAACATGGATTTATGAAAAACAAATCATGTACTACTCAATTACTGTATATGTATCATACAATAGGCAGCGTGTTAGATGCATCTGGCCAGGCTGACATAATATATCTGAACTTCAGCAAAGCGTTTGATTCTGTTAACCACAAGCTTCTACAAACAAACTTCAATCTTCTGGTATAAATGGATTTTTTTTATCTTGGTTCAATTCATATCTGACTAACAGAATCTAGCGCGTTGTTTTAGAAGGTCATGCATCTGATTGGTTACCAGTCCTCTCTGGGGTACTTTTATTTTATTTATAAACGACATGCCCTAATCTTGTTTCTCCTCTAAAACAGGTCTATTTGCAGACGATGCAAAAATATATATGGAAACTAAAAACAATCTGGATTGCACATTACTTCAAGCTGACTTAGATAGGCTTTATGAATGGAGTGTAACTTGGGGAATGAATTTTAATCATTCTAAATGTAAAATTCTTACTGTTAGTCGCCGTAAGGCACCGGTATTTTTAACTATATGTTAAACAGCAATAGCTTAGAGCATGTTACATCGTTCAAAGACTAGTGTGTACTTGTCTGAAGGGACATATCGATAATGTTGTAAGTAAATGCAATCGTGTTAATGGTATGATCAAGCGAGTTGTTGGATATCATGCTCCCAATAATGTCGCATTTAACTTATACAAATCACTAACAAGGAGCATAGTAGTATATAGTGCTGAATTTATCACCTCTGTGTTTCAGACGCGAAATTTCAGATCTTGTTTTTTTCTATAAGTGTTTACATGATAAGATTAAATAATTCCAATTGAAAATTATACACAATTTATTGACAATACATCGCGTAGATTTGGTGACTGCGGCTTGCTTTTAAAACCGTTGCTGATAAGAACTGAGACATTTAAAAAATCGTTTTTTCATAGAATTGTAAATGAATGGAATTCTCTTCCAATAAAGATCCGGGACTCAACTTCTGTTAGCTCGTTCAAACACCAGCTAATGCTTCACTATAAATTAAAATTACAACAGTCATTTAATGTTAGCGATTTGTGTTCTCTGACGTTTACTTGCAGATGTCAGCCGTGTGTGTGCAATAGAATGAAAAATCTGTTTCTTCGACATCTTATTGCAATTTTAAAATACTTATTAACATTTAAACTATATCAATCTTTTAGTCATTATTATTGGCTATGTTTATTTTAATTGATATTTTACTTCGAGCATTGTTAGCTCAGCTTTTTAAGTTTTTAAGACTATATCTGTCGAATTGTTAAAGCATGTTAATAGTGTATAAACAGCCTGTTTTTTAAATTAAGGGAAGTGGCCTCGTATAGGTGCTGGTCACCTGTCGCCACTTGCCTCTGTATGTACAGTTTTATTCATGTATAGCCAGAGTGGTTTAGCAGACATGGGCTGCTGTCCAAGGTCTGAGGTATGGAATCACATCTACATCCAATTTCCAATAGATTCTAGGTGGACTACCCCGAAGATCTGCTACTGAATTTTTTTTACAGGCGTTTATATGTCGATGGAGTACATACAGTAGAAAGTGCCGGAACATGCATTACAGAAATAACAAATAATTATTTCCTTCTTATTCGTCTTTTTATCACTGCACATTATCAAAAAAACGTTGATTATGCTTAACCTAGTAATGACTAGCTCAGAGATGCCCAACCTAGCTATTAATAATGCTAACTGTTAATGGGTACTGGTTGACAGTAGAAGCACCAATGATAAAAACGTGTACCATCTGAGATTGTTGTCTAAGTTATTTATGACAATAAAATACCCAGGCTTAAATCAAAATTAGGATAACTATACAGTATTTCAAAACAACAATTAAAACACGTATATATTTGTGAACATGGAAATCAGTTGTCTCCAAATTAATGTATCTAGTCTTCTGGCAATAATTGTTCCATCCAGAATACTGCTGTTGGATATACCTTAAGGGACTTATAAAATTCCTCCAATTGTTCATGTGGTGACAAAATATGTAAAATAGCATCTTTCATCTGATCAAGTTTATTCAACACAGTGCCTTTGTTCACATAAGATCTTTCACCAAGGCAGTGATGCTAGCTAACCATGGAGTGGTATCTTTTTCCTCAGCCCAAGTCAGAAATGCTTCCCAAAAAAGTCTCCACATCGCTTCGCTGATAATCCACAAGGCATGTAGTGTTTGGTAATAATTACCTTTTCTCCAAATATTTTCGTCGCCGTCTCTTCTGAACACCAGCAGTTGCAATGAGTTGTTCTGCCCCACTTTTATTCATGATTTTCATGATTGCTTTCATGTAATTATGTGCTTCATGGAACCCACCCAAAAGTAGGACCACATTACTGACTGCTCATTATTTTTCTCTCTAATAATTGTAGCAAGTTCATAAGTTGCCTGATCTCCACATATAACAGTCCATTCATTGCCAATGAAATTCGATGTTTTCACCAAACGTATCATTTCCTCCTGCAAGACCATATGATCTGTTAGTGATTCTGGTATAAGGGGCAGATACGCGATATTACTTGCTTGTTTCTGTTCATATAACATTCCACAAAATGCGGAAAATCCAGGTAGTCCAGCAGTGATGTCGCCGTCCCCACTGCATCTGATGATGCATACATTAAACGTCCAATACGCCACAACAGCAAGAACTGAGCTGCGCTCTCATCACTCTCTGTCATTAGATTTTCACTCGATGTATCACATCGAGTACTTGCAGTAACGTGACAAGCGGATTTTTATACCTGAGGGACTTTGTGTAGTGCCCTGACTCGAGAAATACCTGTACTGCTGGGAATACGGGTAATTTTGGGGATATTTTGAGGAGGATCTGACTGTGGGTTCTGTATAATATTGGCAGTAGTAGCATGAAAGCTCCCTCCTTGTAGTGTTTTGTTATTCCAATCTAAATTGTCCACTGAAGATTTGAGCTTCACAGCTGGTACGAGATATATTGTCAGGGATATAGACACCATCTTCTTTTACCTGCATTAGCACTTTGCAATGTTAGTTGTCTCTGCAAGCTGTCATAAATAATACCCATACCAAGTTTATTGTTAAGTGTGGTCAGTTCTTTGCTACGTTTTTTGTTATGCAGGTGGATTGCAAGAGGAGTGATTACGTTGGCTATTTGTTGTAATAAATGTTGGGACACCATCAATGCCTTCTCTTTTGTTGTGCGATCTAACATAATTCTGGATGTTCCATTCACTGGGGGACACTGGACTTTGTCTGACATAAGACAGGCTGCAAAGTTTAAAAATGAATCTGGTGACATCTTTGAAGCAGAATCAAGGAATACTTCAGTGGTTACAGAATCACATGATTTCTTTTTGCATACCTTGGCATCCTCTCGGAGTATCCTGGCAGCACGATACAGAGTTGCTTGGTGTTGATCGACGTTGTATTCGTTTTCCAAACGTCTCAGCTTATCAAGAGCATCACCCAAAGGAATATCAGAAGCACATATGAATCCTAAACCAATACTTTGGTCAAGAATTGAAACACGTGACCCAAAGTGTCTGATAAGTTTCCACTTTAACGTGATTGACTGCAGTTTTCACACCTCGTAGGATTTCCCTTTACTTATCACGTAAAGAATCAACTAGGAAACCTTGCCGTTCATTAAACAGATTGACTTCTAACGATTTCATAAGGAAGTTGAATGCTGTATCATACAGGTTGGTCTTGTCGGCCTCTGTAGGAATTCTAGTAGCTCTAAATTATTTTATACATGGTTTTTGGTAACATATATCATTAGTTATCATATCATGACCTGCACCTATCAATATATGTACTACATCTTTCCTGTTTAATTGCCTGGCTTTTCTCAATAAAAGATCTTTGACTGTTCAATGTGGACACTTTTGATTCAGACTTCATTCATCTAAACCATTGTTGATTATAAATCACGCAGGCTATCTGTGCTTCATTTTGATCTACACCAGACCTGGCGGTTCTGGATGAAACTGAACTTCGTCCGGCTTGAGGATCTCCACTTTTTAATTCCATTTCAGCAATTGTTATAGACAGCCGCTTCTTTTCTGCCAGCTTAAAACTTTTTTTATGTATAAACCAATTCCTACATTTTGAATGCCATTTCGGTTGGTTGGATTCTAACCATTTTTCTTTCTCTGTATCTGGGTGTAGCCGTTTTCCAATGGTATCCAATGTAGCTTTTTTACTATTTGTTCATAATAATGCACTTTCGGTGTATCATTGAAACATTAGTTGAACAAAATGTGTACCTAAATACATTGGTTATTGGGAATTTCGTAATATAATCAGCAGGGACAAAATATATGTTTCACTTTTTTCGCCTTTCTCGCGTGCGCACCCCCACCCCCCCCCCCTTTGGTTCAACTTCAATTTTTGGACTTTCAGTAGCCTGCCTGCAAGGTCGTCTACCTAGATATTGTTCCTGGATATGTGAAGATATCATTTATATATAACGACCTTTTACAGCAGCCCATGTCTACTTTTCCAAAAAAGTGGGTTTCGGCTCTCTGAGTATGTACTTGTACTTATAGAAAGCTTAACCCGTTTGTGACGAGCCTCGGAGATCTCCGTGTCTGATTGCATGAGATAACTATGACGTCATAAAATAATCTCGTATCAGAAACAGAGCAGTAGCATAACGGGTTAATAAATAAAAAACGGGGGGTGTGTTGGGCTCACAGAACATACATTACAGTATATTTCTATGGCTGGGCTAACTGTTATCATGTCGAGCACGATCATCACTCGCACCTTATTAAATCCACAACTGATGATTGTAATCAGGTAAAAGCGTCCCCCATAACAATAAAAAGGCGAGAAAGAAATAATGCATGCCATCACCACATTTACACGTTTATAAGGTGTTGAGTATTTTGGTTATATAAGAGGGATAATTGGAAAATAACTACATGATGTGTCACGTCGCTTTGCTACTCATATCTCAAACATTTACTTACAACATTTGAACATTGAATTAATATTGATATTTGATTCGAATTATAAAACATGGCACCTAAATACCCATGTGGTGTATGTGGGACTAGCTGTGGCGAGCTGTAATTGAATATGTTCCATGTGTATAAAGTGGATACAAAGGGGCTGTGTGCCATTAACAACTGATTTATTAAAAGTATGGAGTGGAAACGGATTGCAGTTTATTTGTCCTCGATGTACATATACTTCGTTTGACTCGAAAAAGACACGCACCTACGACATGACAGGCGCGCTCAACAGGTAAGAACCTACAATTCTAGCTTGTCATAGTCCGTTAACCGATTATAAATGTTCTTTGACTTCATAACTGTTATTATCTGTTAGCGGCTTCTTCTTATGCTACATATCTGAATCTAGCTTGTCATAGTCCGTTAACCGATTATGCTATGCTATGTGATTGGAAACGTAAAATTTCTAGCTTTGCATAGTCCGTTAACCGATTATAAATGTTCTTTGACTTCATAACTGTTATTATCTGTTAGCGGCTTCTTCTTATATATCTGAATCAAATAGTATTTTATCAAAGTAGTTATATGCTTATTCATTTCTGAATTTTACTATATTATTATATTTAATTGATGTAATACTATTATATTTAATTGATGTAATGCTTCACGCCAGCGGGTTATTATTGTAATATACCGGTAGTTGAAAAATGTAATGCTTCACGCCAGCGGATTATTATTGTAATATAGGCTTACGTTACCATATAGGCCTACAAAATACGCAATATAACAGTAGCCTATAACATCACAAAAAACTCGCAATAAAAACAGCTTTACATTCATCTATCATAACATCACCAAACACTCGTAATAAAAACAGTGTTACATTCATTTATCACATGTAGGCCTACTTATGCATCAATCATTTAATTACTGCTATGTGATTGGAAACGTAAAACTTATAGCTTTCTGGAACATTTAACAGGTTTAAACGTGTCTGTTATTTTCATTTCTTCTGATTAGTAGGCCCTAAGTGCATAATCATGCAGTATTTTTTAATTAAGTAGGCCTATAGATATGTAATGTCTGTATATTAACATCCGATAGAAACTAATTTAATAGTTAATTTAGTTACCTTTGCGTAGTTTCTACCAACATGTCCATGACTAACATTAGACTGAATGATCTAAAATAGTTCTTCTATTTAGTTAAAATATTGTGTTTTTCACGTCACAAAAAACATTAACAAATCTGTCACATCAGCGGCTCCCACTTAAGTCTCACCACCGAATGCCACCGTTTGCCGGTGGTGGCCCACCACACGGATGTCCAGCTGATAGCGGGTGGCCCACTAGCTATATTTTTTGCCGGTGGTGGACCACCGGTGGGCCATCAGTGGCAAATCCCACCCTCAGATTGCCGTCGGTGTGCCACTGGTGGTCCACCAGTGGTTGTTTGCCGCTCATAGCCACTGGTGGACCACTGTAGTGATGTTGTCTGGGATTAGGCCTACACGAAAATGTTTGTTTTCTCAATTCGATCGCTATATATATACTTTACAGGTGGCAAGTCATATCCAAATTACAACAACTTAGAATTGATAAATATCAACACCTGCAGCTGTAGTGTAGATAGGCCTAGGGCCTACTGCCAGATAGCCCAAATATACATGTCACATCCGTCCCGGCCCCACCCTGTTTAATACATCAGGGGTGGGTAGGCGAAATGAGTCCTGTCGCCACAAATGGCTACTTTTAGGTGCTCTAAATGGTCATTTTTTAATATTTACATTACAGATATTTTGCTTCTGTCGCCACATGTGGCGATGTGGCGACCACTTGCCCAACTCTGTAGGCCTACATCCGTTCCCGAAATTATGTAAGTGCACATGTAGGCCCCTAGGCCTGCATAATCCAAGCATTTTTTCAACAAGATTATTTTGTACTTCTTCCCTTCAACATGTGTCAAAATAGGAAACTAGCCTACATTAAATATTATATTATAGGCCCATAGGCCTACATTTCAACCAATTTGACCACTTTTCGTCCAACACACCATAGGGCCTATCACTGTGACTATCTGACAACAATATGATAATTCAAATTGTCCTTCGTATTAAATAGACTAGGGGGCCTAATGCTCAATACACCTAACACCTGAAGTTAAAGTTCCTTCAGCATTAAAAAAACAGGGGTGGGCAGGCGAAATGAGTCCTGTCGCCACAAATGGCTATTTTTAAGTGTTCTGAATGGTAATTTTTAAATATATACATTACAGATATTTTGCTTCTGTCGCCACATGTGGCGATGTGGCGACCACTTGCCCACCTCTGAAAAATATTTTGGTCGGGACTCAAGCTCTGGTCGCGGCTATTAGGCTACATGTGATGCCTTGCATCATCTCTCGTACTTGTGTCGTCCTAGTTCACTAGTCGCTCTTGGCAGCCTCTGAGTGATCAACAGTTTTTAATCCAATGCTGCATTAAGGTTGCGCCAGTGTTGCAGACGGTGGCCCAGCAATAGAGCAGCATTAGATCAATGTTTTGTGGTATCTCTATCCCGAGGGCCTACCAGAACGAGGCTATTTCACGCCGGAACATGTGCGTGCAGGAAGCCATTTTGTGAAATTGCGTGGTCGTGGTCTGTGAAGTCAGCAAGTACGCGCGAAACACTACATTTCACACCGTTTCCGCGTTGAAAAGTCGTCAAAACGAGTTCCGAAAAGGAAGAAGGCGAAATGAGTGACAAAGAGGTGAGTAGATATGTACAGTGGACGAAATATGAACTTAGAAAAGAGTAGACCTACACAGTCACAGACACAAGTCATACTCACAGTCACAGTCACACTCACAGACACAGTCACAGACACAGGCTAACTGTGCAGTGTTATGTGTTAGGCCCCTACACTTATCAGTGCTTATAGGAAGTTATACCCAAAGTCAAAGTGATAAACCAGGATCGCATGTTTTTCGCTGATTTCTCGGTCAATTGTCAACCGATTTTTATGAAATTTTGTAACAATCATATTTCAACAGAATCTAGTAATAGATCTATCCCTAAAAATTTCGTAAAATTATATATCGTATTTTAATAGTTAGGCTAGACCATTTTACATGTAATAAACTGAAATTACGACGTCCTTCTATAAACCCATTAGACTAATTCTAGAATTTCATTATTATGTCAAATGGTCTAACTTAATATTTAATATAATTTAGCGAAATTTTTACCGCTGTAAGGATTTGAATAGAAAATGGCCTTTGCAAAATTTCATGCAAATCGGTTCAGAATTAAATGAGAAATCACCGAAAATCATGCGATCCTGGTTAATTTGACGGCGAGTATAGTTGACTTAGGCCTACAGTCTGTCCGACGGTGGAGGATGGTCCAAAATAGAAGTTAGCTTTTTGGTATCCAGTCAGTCAATTCTCAAGCGATTGTCACAAAATTTTGCAACCATTATTATATGATCATTTGGCAACAACCCTGAAAATTTCGCAAAATTTCATTTGGTAGGCCCTATTTCAAAAGTTAGACCTTTTGACATGTAACGCAATTCTGAGAATAAACAGGTCACGGCTGACCGCAGATCGACCCTCGTACGTTAATGGATCCCCGGGGGTCGATTGACGGTCTCCCATCTGTCCATCGACCGTCGGTACTATATGATTTGTGGTGACTGGGTACCCTCAGAAATGACACATTTTATGCTATACAACGTGATTTCTAATTTGCTGAAATAGTTTAGCCTCGACCAATAATAATCTCTGAAACAATCTAGCTGCAAATTAGCCTCGTTTTCGATCATAATATAAGAACAATGACAAGATCAAGAAGCACGTTTTTTTACTGACAACTTCCTTGCATATTTTATTACATAAACAAACAATTGGCGACCAAACGTCCTAGGTAATCTAATTAAGTTTTGTCCATAGATCATTATAAAAGTATATTTATGTACTTTCTATGTTTGGAAAAAGGAAGGTTGATGTTTGAAAAATGTACCCAATTGTCACCAGTAATAATAGTTTGTCAGATTTCTGGAAATATAAAACAACTTGATTGAGGGTTGTACGTCGATTGAGAGATGCCTTCGATTGGAGGACATACGTCTATTGAAGGTCGGATTTCAAGCAAATAAAACTGTTTATCAGGGCTGATCAGTGTTTCACACTTTGTTGGTCAGTAGGTCTGGTAAATCTTGATTTTAAATAAAATCCAAACATAGAATGTTTACTAAGTAAAGTGAGTACTGTAATACTTACATTTCTGCTCGGTATGTATACGCTTAAATATTCGCCAACACCAGTTATATATATGTAAAAAAGAAGAAGAAAAATCGCGAAATCCACACTTCTAACATTCGACTGGTCATAGCAGTATATGTAAACATCCGCCCAGCCTCGTTTTGGTAGCAAACTGAGGGAATGATGTCAGGGGACGATTTCCTTCTTGTGGCGAATTTATCAGTGTTTATATCCCAAATCAAGACTTAGCAAAAACGATTTTTATAAGGGTACCCTGTCACATTGCACCCACCATCCGTCAGGATGGGAGATCGTTAATCGACCCCCGGTGGTCCATTAATGTACGAGGGTCAATCTGCGGTGGGTCTCGACCTGATAAACCGGAATGGAAGGAAATGGGTTTATACATGTTATAGAAAAGCGTCATAAATAGACATTTAGTCTACTACATGTCAAATGGTCTAACTTTTGAACTATCCTATATTTTTTTCCGAAATTTTCAGGATCGATGCCAAATGACTGAAAAATAGGGTTTACAAAATTTCATAAAAATCGCTTGAGAATTGACTGACTGGATACAGAAAAGCTAACTTTTATTTTGGACCACTCTCCACCGTTGGACAGACTGTAGGCCTACCTGTCCTATATTATGGCTATATTATAATGGCCTAACATACCTAGAGGCTAGAGGCTGGGCAAAATCTCATCTTAACTTTCAGTCATTTATCATTAAAAAGTTAACCCTTACACTGCTATGGGCGACTATAGCCGCCCAAAATTAACCAATCGCAGCCTGCTGTGGGCGACTATAGTTGCCGAGTAAATTCTTGAAAAAAAAAAAATTGTTCAATTTTTTTTTACTTTCGTTTTGTGGTGACTTTCTATTTGCGCTTTAAAGATAGCTAACTGACTGATTTTGTAAACTATATTTAGTAGGGCCTACCAGTAAGCAGTGGGGGGAAACTTGTTTTGTCCTTCAATTGAGGAATGTGCCTAAGTTGAGTGACATGTACTCAATTGGGGGACATTTTCGTCCCCCAATTGAGTGATTTTAGGGGTGTGACTTTTCTACCATTGTTCCGTAACGAATCGACAAAAAAAGCTGAAAGTAAACATTGTTTTCCAACAAAACACACCTTCTAGAAAACAATGGCGACCGCAGATTTGTTTTACAAGTTTTACAAAGTCTGTAGACACATTTTTTTTATCTTTGTTGTAGGGTGGTTTGTCACGATCTGTGTCCCGCTCACTGTCCAGGGACGGATCTCACACATCTGCTAAATCTAATACCGGCGATTCACCGGTCAGAAGGCGATCACGCATGTCGCATTCTCGATCAAGATCCAGGTATGACTTTTCAACAGTTACACTTTTTCTTGGGAAAGACGCAGTAAGTGCCATGGTATAAAATGGCTGATTCCAAGGCAAGGGTCGACATTAAGCATTTCGGGCATTTGCAAGTTGGGTAGGCCTACAAAAAATACTTGCCTGTGATACAAAATAATTGCCCGAACTTTGCCTGTGGCGCAACACAATTTTGATGAATTTCATCTAAATTAAATATTAATTTTCAAATCTAGTTTTGTCGCTTGTGAAATGTCCCAATGGTATATAATATTTTGACAACACCACTCCCAGGCAGATCATACCACAGATTAATCTAATCTCTCATTTTCCGGCATGCTTGTCCTTTTCTTTTGATTTTTTTTTCTTAGGAACTTGGAGGAACATTCTTGCTCATTTCAAGTTGCCGCGAAATACGATGCACGTTTTATTATTTTCTATCTAAGGGGCCGTGGCAAATGTTTGTAATGTTCCAAACTACGAGCACTGTTTGTATTGGTCGGTGGGTGGTTGACCGTATTAAATTCTGCGTTTTTTTTGAAATTTCTGTTATTAATAATTGCAGACTGTTTTTTTCTGTGTAAATTTATAAAAACATCCAGTCAGATGAGGATGTGTATATAACTTTCCAATTTTGTATTTGAAGCTGAATGCATCTGCTATAAAAAAAATTTTGCGGGGATGGGTGGGTAATTAAATCCAATACAAAATTTTGGGATATTGCGAACTTTTGCGACGGCCGGCCCCTAAGCACTTGGTTAGGCTATATATATAAAATGTGATATTAAACAAATCGATACAGAGTCAATGCATGAGTTGACGCTCTACAACGTACCTGTGACTAAACACAATGCTGCAAGCAGTTAAAACAGACTTTGCTATTACTTCAAACAATGTTTGCTTAATATTGGTTCATAGTGTACAACGCTGGCCCAACATTAAACAAATAGCGGGTCAAAGCATCGCTTTGGCAGGGTAGCGCAATAACCCTTACAGCGCGGGGATCGACTTTAGTCGTCTGAGGTTGACCCCCGCACTGTAAGAATAAAAATATTCCTAACGTCTGTGAGCCAATGATTTTCCGCTTCAAAAAAATTGCTTTTCCGCTTCACTTTTTGGTGAATTCCGTTTCATTCCGTTTCAGCGCGATTTTTACAGATTGTTGACTAAAATTACTGACTACAGGGATACATTTTTGTATTGATATAAATCATTTTTGTACGTATAATTCTATTTTGTGCAAGAAACGTTGTTTTTGACCAAAAATTGAAAAACAGAGAACACAATCATTGTTTTTGCCGGCATGGGCGGCCATTTTCTCAATGTGAGCAAGGCTAATCCTAGGATTTTAGAGACAGACGCGTGATCAAAAATTTGACCCCAATAAAAACGTTGTATTTGACTGCAATAACAACTTTGTTCATTCGCTGATTTGGACATGTGCGGGCAGGAATGTATGTTATACCGCTATTTTTACTCATGCGGTCGGAAATCGGAAACAAACATATTTTTTAAGATGGCCGGACTGAGTGTGCAACAAATAACTCAGATCTGTATTTTTAAATTGAAAAATAACACACTTGCTGATTGCCAATCATCAACAAAACAGAACACACACAAAAAAATATTTTTCCATATAATATAACTGCATTAAATTAGTATGTTGCCAATGCCGAGCAATAATAAAAAAAATAAAATAAAAAATAATCGCCTATGGAAGAAGTGCTGACCCATCCAGCCTCTCATCAACGCACATGCGGCGGTATTGATTAGCCAACGCCGGCCCAACATTAAGTCAACGTATAATCCAGTTTGTATTATACAGTATAAGACGCATGCTGTGATTCGGGAGTCTTTGGCCGATTTCGTCAAGCTGCGGCTCATTTACATATAGTACGCGCATGTGCCGTGTAGCGGAACTGATCCCACGCGTTCTTTAGTACAAGCGGATTTCATTGTCTTAAATAAAAATGGCTAAAAAGAGTTGAGCTGAATGAAGTCATTGTAATGCCGCTATCACATGTAGACACGGCATATGCCACGATCAGCAGGCGCGATCAGCACTGTCAAAGTGCCGCAATCATATGCCGCGATCAGCAGGATAAGGGTTCATGTAAAATAGTGAAATAAGTGGATTTGGACTCATAAAATGATGGTTCCGTTTAAATTAGCAATTCTGTTTGACAGGGTATATTCCGCGAATTCCGTCCGTTTTCCGCGATCGCAGAAAATCATTGGCCTACGTCTGTAGACCCATAACACAGGTACTCAAATGAATCGGAAAAAGCTAATGAAGACATTTATGATGATTTCAAATTGAATAAAAACATTTGGTCTTCAAGGTTTTCAGAAAAACATTCAGCACTTTGAAGGTTAAATAAAGCATGGATCATACTTTTTCTAGCGATATGCGTGTATGGAACAGTAGGTACTGTATGCCGTCAGTCCATATCTCACACTCTGGCACATCTTCTGGCCGCCGATTGCCGACGCTCACTCCCGATGATGGTGGGAAATGCTGAGCTCTGCCGACGCATCGACGGCATTCGTGCGACCTCTGCTCCACGGGGAGACAACAACACACTGACTGACTCCTCGTGCTGCCGTATTTAACTTGCCCCTTCGGGCTGGGTTTACTTAGTCTTCACTTTCCCCACTTTGGATGTTATTGCACCGGGCAAGCGGGCAATGTTTAATGTGGCGCCCTGCAAGGCAACCTTAAAATATATCCTTATTTCCGATTGCATGGTGTGAAAAATTCCATGTGGTAGGTAGGAGAGTGTTTTCTTTTAGGGCTAAGACTGTCAAAAATTACATGAGGCAAGTTTTATTTTATACTGCCAAAAATTTCTTGAGGGATTGCGGCAAAAGTATTTTTTATGTTTGTATTGATATAAATCATTTTGTCACGGATCATCATTACAAATGTTGTACCTCATCCATAAATCAGGGATTTTATTCCCTAAATCAGGTAAAATTTTGTTCGCAAATTACTGATTAGCAATTTTCTCAAATGTCTGATTCCCATTCATATTTATCATTCATTAGTGTGTTCATGATGTATATAATTTCGCTAATCAATTTTGATTAGAAAATTATGGCCAAAATTGTATAGCTTTTGGCTATGCTATACTGAACAAATTTTCCCCTGTGATGGATCTGATTTTCAGGTTTTTAGAACCATAAATATCTTAGTCTATGAAGCACAGTGTTAGCTAGAATTTGGCTGGCATGGTGTGTAAAAGAAATCCAGGGTGTGTACCAACCCCTTCAAGGACTTGGTCAGGAAATGATAAAAGGGAGTCCAAATTTACTTATTATCTGGCAATATTTTTGGCTAAGTCCTTGAGCCCCTTTACTATAAGCAGGGGGGTTTCCATCAGCCCCTCCCGGATCGTATCACTGTGCTCTACCAGTGTTGGCGGTAGGATGAAAAATGTCTTAGCCACTGTGGCTAAAACCTCTGAAAAGTTTTAGCCACATTTTCTTTCTTGTAGCCACAATGTAATCATGTACCCAGTATCCAAAATATTGGTAATAATTGATACTGGTCTAGTAGGCCCGATAGATTTTGCATCTTACCACAGAAAGATAGTACTTAAAGCAGCCCCTTGGGATAACATCAATTTTTGTTTTTAGTTTAGTAATGAATTAGTGTATCCCCAAGATCATGATTTTATTTTTTTCAGGATTTTTAGATTTTAAAAAATATTTTTCATCAACATTTCTATGAAACCGCTTAAAACCCAAACAAACTTTTTGTACACCTAAACACTTGCTAAAGGACGGTTAAATGTTCCCACAGCATTGGGCCATATGTTGATGCTGTCGGCCCAGCGTTGGGCAGACAGTCAGTGTTGCAGGTGTATCACTTCATGTCCTGACTATAAGACACCAATCAGACACCAATTAGCGGCGATTGCTTTGATCTCCCCGTCCAAGACGTGGGAATATGTGGTGTAAAGTTCTGTATATTGCTGACTTGTTTTGTTTACATGGCAATATACGACCTGGAAATTTAACTATTTCACTCTTTTTCAGTGCTTTTAAATTGTTTTTTGACTTTTTTGTATTTTTAGTTCAGATCAGTAGGCTATATAGCTTCATATAAGTTAAATTTTCAAAATTGTCAACATTGAAAATGTCTCATCCCAAGGGGTCCCTTCAAGTTGAACCAGTTTATGATTTAGTTTTCATCTAGCGAATAACCACAAATTTTATGAAAACTTCCAAGAACTGACAAACGTTTGCATTATTAATAGTAACTTTTTTGACTTCTTTTATTATTCAACTGTAATCATGGTAATCAAAATGCATAACAGTTTGGGAAGGTTGCTGCATTTGAAATCATGTTTGAAATAAAAATTATCCAGCGGACAACCAAGCCCTACATTTCGGGTTGTCCGCCAATATTTTTGGTTTACCGACCATTTGAATCCCTGACCCTAGATTTTTTATGACAATTTCAAAAAAAAAATATAAAATGATTTTATTTGGAAACGTCCCTTCACAATTTTTTTTAGGAGCTTGTATTTTTGTATGAACCTTTTGGGGGCAATTTGGTGGGTTTTGTAAAAGTGAAATAAAAAAAAGTCCGCCGATACCTACCCTATATGGGGGATCATGTAACTAGAACCCCCCCCCCCCCCCCCCCAAAAAAAAACTGTCTTGACAAAAAGATCCAGCTTGTAGAAATCAAGTAACAGTGGTAGCCAGGTAGGCAAGGAAGTCATGACTGCAGCAGTGTGGAGTCAGTTTTTTACACGGATCATCTCAGCCTATGTTAAACGTTTCCGGTTCTTGACAAATAATCACTTTGATTGATGACTTCGCATTCCTTCTTAATGGAGTATCAGGCAAAGGAAATATGCTGAGCGGCCGATCAGACTAATCGCTTAGTTTTGTAAAAAAATGAGTTTTGTCCCAGCGTGGTATTAGCTCTTAATGTATTTGAATGAATTTTCTACGACAAGTTATTTCGTCTGTTGAGGCTAGATCTAATAGCCTAATAGGTAACTGACACAGTGTCAGTGACAGGTAAAGCAATTAATCCATTGTAAACATTACATCATCAGTGTGTGTAAAACATATTAATTATTATCAAGTGGACAGATCACAGGAATAGGCCTATGCCGTCGTCGTCCACCATTTTGTTTTTTGTTGAGAATGTAAACAAACATAGTTTGTGTTGAATGTAGTCTATAATATAGGCTATTATTGCTATATTTATAGATCGGCAAAATTTAAAGATGCTAGCAAGATCGATTGAGAATTTGAAAAATCAAATAAAGCCATGTTTATGTCAGAAAAAACGATGGTAAGGCAGTCGTTTTTGCCGCGATTTTTACTGCAAAAACGGCTCAAGATTCATAAGTATTGTGGAAGCATCTTGTTTTCTTCTTCGCCACTGTGGCTAAAGACATCACAAATCTTTCGCCACATGGCAAATATCTTCGCATTTGGCGACGTGGCTAGTGGCCAGCGCCAACGCTGGCTCTACTGTCCCTCAGCAATTCAATAGACAAGCTTGCGATCAGATTTGTGTGTCCGATATTTTGTTTAATTTATAATTCCACCAACATCTGAAAATACTAACTATGATCACAAAAGCTATTTATTATAATAATTATATTAATTGCCCCTGATACTAACCATTCATGTGATAATCACCAGATTATCAAACGTTTACTCTTGACAACTTATAAAATCAAAACCTTGTTATTGTAGCAAAAAATGGCGTGTTTGAACCGGAAACTCAATACGCTGCATTCGTCACTACCCTCATAACAAAATTTGCAACCCATCATAATGGCGACTTGTACAATTTATTAATCTCAAACTCATTCTGCATTATCAGAACTGCCAGCTGATGACAGATTTGTCTGAGGTGGCAGAATTAGTGAAATAATTCATATTTACAGGGGTGCACTTATCTTTTTTGAAAAGCAAGTACATGTACTTATTTAAAATATTTATAGGACCATTTTAAAGCACCTAAAGCATGTGATTTTCACTTATTATAAGTTATGAGCGCATGCATGCACGTTTATACGCGGGTATACACAACTCCTGAAGATAATGGAATGGTAATTGATAAAATGAATATTTTAAAAATATATTTATGTTTCCATAATTGTGTTCTCAGTTGCCCCCATAAGATCCGATTCCCCGCATAAAGTGCCCCAAAATCAGATTTGCGCCATGCTCCCAAAAATTCTTAACTGAATTTGTGCTACACAAATTCGTCGCCTCGGAGCTAAATGATCCTATCTGCCACTCTAACGAGTGTCAGATAGGATCCTTTAGCTACGAGGCGACGAATTGTATTCATAGAGTTGTAAGGGTTAATGTCTGGCCTTTTCTGTTTCAGGTCGAGGAGCTACAGGAAGAGATCAAGGTTTGTGTTTAACCCTTAACCTGCCCGTTGCAAGTTGCAAACTAAATTAACCCTTACACTGCTTACAGCATGTGTGGTTTCCAACTAAGTAATATCTGGCACATCTGATGAACAACTGATATTAAAAGCCATTATATTACAAAATCAGTCAGTTAGTTATATTTAAAGCGCAAATAGAAAGACACCACAAAACAAGTGGAAATTTAAAAAAAAAAATTTCAAGTCTTCACTTGGCGACACAGCAGGCTGTGCTTGGTTTATTATAGTCGCCCAGAGCAGTGTAAGGGTTAGGTACCAATGATATTGATAATATCGTCCCCTTGGAGTTAGAAGGTGCTAAACTGCCACTTTATAAAGTGGCAGTTTAGCACCTTCTAACTCCAAGGGGACGATATACCCGGCAGTTTATAAAAGATGCTCAGTAAATCAAATAATTCAATTTGGGATATGTCTGTTTTTCGTATAAAGATTTTCCGTCAGCATTTTAGCTTCTAATGAAGGAAAAATATAAAGGAACAATTCTGCAGCACAGGACAGCCTGTTCAAAATCATTATTTCTGACACTGTTTACATCCATATTTTTTCATCAAATGTAAAGTCTTTATTTGGTGTTTCCTTATCATGGTATGATATTTCTTCATTCTGTTTTAGATCTAGAAGCCGTAGCAACCACAGACGTTATTACCGTTCTCGGTCAAGATCAAAGAGCCCATATTATAAAAAGAGACGCTCTTCAAGATAGTGAGTTACTGATTATAGTTTGGAAGAATGTTGAATTGATTTGCTAATATTATATTTTGTCAAGCAATAATTGCCCCTGATTAGCATAACCATTTGAAATTGTTTAGTATTTGTAAATACATTGTTGGATTTGATGGCGGCCATCTTTCACTTAAATACCCATGGTTCATTTGGTAAATTGTGTATCATTATTGACTTATATGGAAAAAAACTGTATTTGCCGGAAAGTCCACATGTTTTTTTCTTAAAGCATGACTTATGGCACTGGATAACTAGTCTATTTTGTGATATGGAAGTTACTGTTAGTGCAATATATTATTTTAAGTGACACCCAGGTTTAGAAATAGTTATATTATTAATTTCTGCAGTAAACAAAACCTGTCGTATCTAATGTGATCTAGGTTTGTTTTCATGTTTGTTTGAACAAGTTGTTTTTCTCAAAATAACTGGTTACAATTGTGAAACCTAATGTGAACTTTTTTTTAGCTCGCGTAGTCGTAGTCGATCACCCAGTCCCCGCAGATATGGAGATGGTTACAGTGACAGAAGACGAGGGTACTATCGCAGTCACAGTCGCTCACCAATGTCTGGAAGACGTAGACATGAAGGAACTAGGGTAGGTATACTTAATCAGATATTAAAAGAAATTAAAAATGACAGTACTAAGTCGTGCTTAGTGGTTAAACTTTCAGCCCTAGCTATGTCCAAGATTTGGGCAACTGTGTCTGTACAATGTCAGGCATTTTTGATGAAAAACAACTTTTTTGATTCAGAGTTATATGGCTATGTTTTTCTTGTATAAACCCAGTACCTAAATTAGCCTTTTAACCATTTCACCGCAGAATTATGACGTCGTAAATTGCCTGAGCGCTGAATTAATTATTTTTTTAATTATAAAAAGTAATTAATCATGTCGCCATCAGCGGTCTGCCAGGGGGTCGCCTTTTGGCGACATCTGCGGTGAAAGGGTTAAACCTTCACGATGCATTATGTCATCATTTTGCACCTCTAAAGTTTGACTTAATTTTCTACACATAGGTGTTTTGGAAAGAACATTTTCGTGAAATTGTTTTAATAATATTAACAAAATTTTTTTTTCAATTATCTTCATCCACTATAAGTGGCGAATTGCGACAGCAATTCGCGGCTTGTTGTGGATGAAGATGACAATGGTAAATTCAGGCTTGAAGGGGTTAATTCAGAGAGCTTTGAGATCTTGATTAGGCCTATATATAAAACTGATGTGGCATGATAAGGGTTATAATATATTCACCTTGGAAATGTTAACAAATGGCTTCGTTGAAAGCCCTTTCCATTAAGTATATATTTCCTGGGTCTATGGCCGTTAAATATTATGCGGTTCTGAAATCAAAAGTTACTTACGTAAGCAGCTGTTTCGCTACAGTAACAAGTACGGTTTATGATCCATTGTCGTCAAAAATAATTTTTCACAAATAAATTAAAGAACGGCTAATGTCTTGAAAATTACCCTTAATACCCTCACAGGACATGAAATAATTGTGTTGTAATGAATCATCTTGCAGCCAGTAAAATTAACGTCCGACCGCACCTAGATTAAATTTGTAGTGTCCAATTAAAATTGACAGTCACCTGCCCGACCTGTCAGATAACATTTATGGATTGATGATGTAGCGATGTTCCAGAATGCAGCCGAACTGTCTCAGCAAATTCTGGAAAACAGAATAGCGAACGCTGAGATAACTCCTTTCTCACAAACACTGGTTGATCACTAGTTGAATATTGGTAGAATATGGGCGTCTTGGCAGGATTATTGTGATTAAAACGAGAATAAAAATATCATTTTGAGAACAAAGGACTACATTTTTAGGGAAATCTGGCAATGAGAAACATTGATAGTACTTTGTTTTCCAAAGTTGATCAAACGAATGCCCACGGACGACATCGTGAAATTCGGTTAGCCATTATGCCTGCATTTAAATGGCCCTGTAAGCGCATAACCATGCACAAATATATAATTTATAATCCATATTTGGGGCCATCGTTTATGTCCAATAGCTGGCCACCAATTTTACACACCTTCTATCGTGGTCTGAAATCGTGAGGTGTGACAATGTTATTGTATGTAAACAAACGCACATGTACGGAAATCGAATATAGGCCTACTCGGTTCCGTCCGTCTGGGTAGATAAGAGTTGTAAGGGTTAATCATCAGAAAAATGTTTAAAACGGCAAAGAAAGTGAGATCCTAAGCACTGAAAAATTCTTGTCCGAGGAAAAATTATGTTGTCTGGTAAACTAGCAACTTTACTTTACCTGTAAATCTGGTGAAAAAAATCCCTATTTTTATTGGCTGATCTTGAAGATGGGTTTCAGAAGAAATAAACACTTTTAATTCAGGTCAATATTTTAAAATAGTTTGCTAGGATTTTTTATTAATTTCTTGAGTTTTGAAGAGCTATGTATTCTTGATATTGCAGGAAAATCCTCAAACCAGTAAGTGTGTTGGAGTGTTTGGATTGAGCTTGTACACACAAGAGCGAGATCTGCGTGAAGTATTTGGTCGTTATGGACCCATTGAGGAGATTCAGGTTGTTTATGATCATCAAACCGGCAGAAGTCGTGGATTTGCATTCATTTATTACCGCAACCTTGAAGATTCTGAGGAAGTAAGTTATTTCCCCTGTAATCATATTCTCACGTAACAAACATTTCAGTTAAAGGGACTAGCTCAGGCTAAAATGATCACAAAATCGGTGATATATAGGTCGCCCTTTAATATGACCATATGATGTAAACATGTCCATAGACTGGAAATGCAAAAGTTTTTTAATTTTTGTGCTGCGCATTTACCAGTTAGGCTAGATATAGAGACAAAATTCCTGATTTCTTTTTTTTTGACAACCATGTCAAAAATAAAAAATACAGAGTTTTGTTTTTTTACCTAGCTTAACTGGTAAATGCGCAGCACAAAAATTTAAATTCTTTTGCAGTTTTAGTCTTTGGACATTTGTACATCATATGGTCATATCAAGCTGTCAAGTAGTCCTATTTATCCTATTTTTTGACCTAATCCTATTTTGTCCTATTTTTCAGACAAAAGTCCTATTTTTCTGGGTTATAATTTCCCTGCGCACACTTTATGGATCCTGAATTTCCCTGCATGCACTTTTTGGGTCATTATCTTTTTCCCCGCACACATTTTTTGGTCCTGAATTTGTCTACGAGGCAAATTTTTATCAAATTTTTTTCTTTCTTTTTGACATAAATTTACACTTTGTATGAAAATATTATTATTTCCCGCTGCCAATACACTTTGTATGAAAATATTATTATTTCCCGCTGCCACCGAAGGTGCAACGGAGTGATCTATGGAATCGGCCTCAGTCCGTTTTTTACCTCTTTTGCGTATGACTTTGTGAGAAAATAACATAGGATAACAATTTGCGTATGTGGGTGACTTCCAGGTGGATAATAGACAGATTAAAATATTTTTTAACTGAATTCAATACGCAATGTGACAGAAAGATTGAATGATGCTACGGCCTCGGGCCATCCGTGAACATTTTGTTTCCGGTGCATATCTCGGGATCGACTTGTCCGATTGTCTTCAAATTTTACACACAACACTTCTAGGGGTCAAGGTGTGCCTTCTGGGTAAATTAATTTACTTTTGGTTTACCTTGATGACATCGCAAGGCTTTGACACAGTGACCTCCATTTTTAAATGTAATAGTTCTAATACGATTAAAAGTTTACGCCTGCTGAAAATGGCCTAGTTATCGTGGGCACTTTAAATATTTGGCTCAATTTCATGGCATCCGAGTTTTTTGGTAGGCAGCGCAAGTGTCGTTTTCCACAGCTGGCTGTGGAAACAAAATGGCGGTCAGTGTGACTGGGCCTCGCGCAGTGAATGAGTTAGGCGGCCCAGTCATACCGGGTACTTTTGGTTCAGTAGTCCCTACTATGACCTATTTAGACGTTTTGACACACTTCATTTCCAGAGCAGATTTCGAAAACTACTGGGCAAATTACAGTCATATTGCACATACATGATCTCTAAGGTACCAAGTTGTGTATTTTCACATTTTTGTACCTTGACCTAATTTATAACATCGGTATATCTGATTAAAAAAAATTGCGGAATATCATGAAAACGCATAAGATGCTACACTATTACTATAAAACAAAATGTGAGGTTTCAGGACAAGATGCACCCTGAAAAAGTTTGACTTGGTCAAATTTATAATGGCCGCCTATCGGCCAGTATTCACTTTCACATGCCTGATATTTGGTAAACCGTGCTAGATGGCTAGACCATTACTATGTAACAAAATCTGAGGTATCAGGAGAAGATGCACCCTAAAAATTTGAATTTGTTCGAATTCAATATGGCCAACATTCTGCCATTATTTACCTCAATTGGCCTAATATCGGGTAAAGCGTGCTAGATTGCTAGACCATTAGGCCTATTACTATGAAACCAAATGTGAGGTCTCAGGGGGGGGATGCAGCATAAAATAAATCAACTTGGATCAAATTTGAAATGGTCGTCTGTCTGCCATTATTTACTTTCTTATGCCCGATATTTGGTAAACCGTGCTAGATGGCTAGACCATTACTGTATAACAAAATCAGCCATTTGTTTACTTTTAAATGCTTTATATTTAGTAGACCTTGTCACCATGCTAGATAGCTGAACCATTATTATAAAACAAAACAAGAAATTCCAGGGGAGGATGCACCCTGGAAAATTTCAACTTGATAAAATTCAATATGTCTTACTTTCGGCCATTATTTAATTTAACATGCCTAATATATCTGGTAAATCATGATAGATAGCCAGACCACTACTACATATGAAGCAAAATGTGAGGTTTCAAGAAGGGCCCTGCCCTGAAAAAATCCTGATCGAATTCAAAATGGCTGACTTTCTGCCATTATTGGTACTAATACGCATAATATCTGACAAACCATGGTGGTTTTCTAGACCATTACTCTAAAACAGATAGTAGTGATTCTAGACTGACGTTTTATTGTGTTTTTGGTTGACTTGGTTTGTTGTCTTTGTCAGATTACTTAAAAAGTAAAAAAAAATACCTGAGGTGTGTCAAGCCAAGGAACAGCCGGTTAGTTTTTGGGGATAATGGATTGAATTCAGATCTCACAGATTTGCATGAGACTTTTATCACATGTGTCTCTGGCTAAGGACAAATTCATTAAATTATGGGGATGATCCGGATTACGATCAAGATCCAAATTACGATTTGGATGGATGTTTGCCATCTCTGAGTGACTACAGGTGTAGTTCTTGATCTTACACTTACTGCTGACCGGCCAGTTGCTCGCTGCGCTGGCCCCGAACCGTGTTTACTCGGCTATCTTAGACTTGGCCTCTTAGACCTACATGTAATTGTTTTTCATCCTAATTTTTGATACAGCCTAGGACTACTTAAATAACACTGCACAAAATCGCTTCAATAGGGGTCACAGCAATGTTTTCAACTAAAGTGGTGCAGCGGGACGGCTGTGAGGGGTGTTTCAAGGCCATCTTTAGAACATAAACTCCTATTTTAGTCCTATTATAAGCTATTATAAGCTATCAGATGCCCAGGATTCTGGACAAGTTTTATCAAATCTCCATTAACCCTTTGCGCACCAAGTTCTTTAATTTAATTTTTCACCCACTGGAAAGTTGTGCCTCGCTACCGCGATCCACAGCTTCAAGTGGGTGGAAATTTACTGATATATTATCTAATTTGAGGACAAGCATTTACAACACCTACTGATTGAACATCGATTTATGTTGCCAAAACTGGTATTTGATACGATAAAAAAGTATTGAAAATGAGTTCTAAACCTACAACGCTGACATATAAAGGGTTTTTTCAAATTGAAATCATCAAAAATGTTTTGTTTATCTCTTTCTGATTCATTTGAATACCTATGTCAGTGTTAGCGGTAAGATGAAATATGTCTTATACATTGTGGCTAAAACCTCTGAATAGTTTTAACCACATTTTCTTTCTTGTAGCCACAATGTACTAGTCATGTACCGGTATCCAAAATATTTGTGATAATTGATAATGGTACATATAGGCTTATTGATACAATTTTACTTACCAGAGAAAGATATTACCTGACATTGAACCAGTTCATAATTCAGTTTTCATTAAGCAAATAACCACAAACTCCATTAAAAACTTTCAAGAACTGATAAACTTTTGCAAATTAATTGCAACAAATTTTTTATTCAACTGTAATCATGGTAATCAAAACTCATGAAAGTATAAGAAGGTTGCAGCATTCGAAATAAGGTTTGAGATAAAAGTTGTCCAGCTGACAACCATGCCCTATATTTTGGGTTGTCCGCCAACATTTTCGCTTCACCAACCTTTTCTTTTACAACAATTAAAAAAAATATAAAATGATTTTTTTTTTACATTATTTTTCTGAACATCCCTCCACAATTTTTTTATGGGCGTGTATTTTGTGTAAACAGCTTTTCTGGGGGCAAATCGGTAGCTTTTTCAAACGGGGTTCGCACTGGTCCTGGAAATCCTGGAAAGTCCTTGAATTTGAAAAATAAAAATCCAGGCCTTGAAAGTCATGGAATTTAGTAAAGTGCTTGAAAGTCCTAGAATTTTAAATAGTGAGAAAAGAGATTGCAAAAATGGTATTTGCTAGAGTCTAATAATTAAGTTACCCTTTTTAGAACAAGTTGAAATAGATCTACCTGCCCGATTTTATTATCAATTTTAAAAGATATAGAAAATGTAGTTTCAAGTTGTTTTGGGGAAATAAATATACGAGTTATTGTGTACACTTAAGTCCTTGAAAAATCTGATTAGGTCCTGGAAAAGTCCTGCGAATTATGTTTCTTCAAGGGAGCATGAACCCTGTTTAAAGTAAATTAAAAAACAGTTCACCTATACCTACCCTATTTTGGAGAGCCAAGTAGCCAGAAAACCCACTTACCTACTCCGTTTAGGGAGGTAGTGAAAGCGGAAACAGAGGTATTTTTGGCCTTGTCCTGACAAAGTCACAGCTTGGAGAAATCAAATAGCTGTGGTAGCCTGTGCAAAAATGTCATGACTGCAGCAGTGTGTGGAATCAGTTTTTTACACTGACCATCTGAGCCTCTGTTAATTTTTCCTTTTCTTGACATATAATCACTTTGATTTATGACTTCGCAGTCCTCCTTAATGGAGTGTCAGGCAAAGAAAAGGTGCTGAGAGGCCGAGCAGACTAAGCGCTCAGTTTTGTACAAAAATAAATTTTGTGCCCAGGATTTTGTGCCAGCGTGGTGTTAGCTCTAATGTGTTTGAATGATTGCTGATGTCCCCCACGAGTTCTTTTGTCTGCTGGGGTTAATAGGTCACTGATAGATTAATCTATTCCAATGGTTCAATTTTTATATGAGTAAAACACAAATTTATTATATGAATGCAGCGACAAAATAACCATAATACCAAGGTTATGATAGGCCTACAAGGTTATGTGACATTAAGCATCACATGTTCAGTGTGTAGGCCTATAAAACAACACAATATTATCAAGTGGACAGATCACAGGAATACGCCTTTGTCGTCCGCCATTTTGTTTTTTGTTGAGAATGTAAACAAACATTTTTTGTGTGGAATATAGTCAATAATATAGGCTATTATTGCTATATTTATGGATCGTCAAAATTGATAGATTCTAACAAGATCGATTGTGAATTTTAAAAAATCAAATAAAGTCATGGTTATATCAGAAAAAATGGTGGAAATGCTTACGTTTTTTACCGCGTTTTTTACAGCGTAAACTTAATGTCGAAACATTTCACTTTTGTATTTGCCACTGTGGCTAATAGATTCACAAATCTTTCGCCACATGGCAAATATCTTTGCATATGGCGACGTAGCGAACGACCAGCGCCAAGGCTGTCTTATGTTATGGGTCTACGGCCATTATGAATATTTTTACTCTTACAGTGTGGGGATCGACTTTAGACGTCATTAGTGTTGTATTTTCTTTAGTAAAGGGGGTTTAACCCCAAAATAATTATGATGTACATGGGACTGTGTATGTTGTCTTTATGTATCCTACTTTATTAATAATTGGCCACAATTTATATGTATCCTTAGACAGAATAGGCTAGCACTAATCTGCTATAAGAATAGAGAATGGGAGGTTAGCCCACTTTGAAAAGGTTCCAGAAAAAAAAACCAGTATATACTTTATGTATCTATTTGCAAATATTGTATGATACTTTCTAATTCCACTAGTGGTGAATATAGCTATTTACAATTGATTGCTCTATTTTTTCAGGCGAAGGAGCGTGGTCCTGGAACAGAAATAGATGGCAGACGTATCAGAGTAGATTACTCCATCACACAGCGGGCGCACACACCGACACCCGGCATTTATCTGGGTAGACCTACAGCGTAAGTCACCAGCTACTTCTAATCAATAATTATAACCCTTCACTTACCTGGATATTTACCTGAGCCCCCCCCCCCCCCTTCCACCCATTTTTTGTCATTTTGACCACTGGGTAGGTAGGAAGTATATTTCATATGTGCCAAATTCACTTCCCTGCCTAAGATTTGAGATATATACCCCATTACAATGATAGTATTTGAATTGGGAACTCTATTCAAAGAATAGCGTATAAACAATATTAAGTTATGATTCACATTGATAGTTGTTTTTAATTTACTACA
Source organism: Flabesymbios commensalis (assembly GCA_964017125.1). Classification (NCBI taxonomy): domain Eukaryota; kingdom Metazoa; phylum Annelida; class Polychaeta; order Terebellida; family Flabelligeridae; genus Flabesymbios; species Flabesymbios commensalis. The sequence continues at coordinate 27,732,032 of OZ024910.1, forward strand.
TTATTTGTCAAGTAATAGTGAAAAATTGTTGTACAGTGACGGTCGTGGAGGAGGAGGAGGAGGTGGTGGTGGTGGTGGTGGACACTACAGCAGGCGGTCACCCTCTCCATCATATAACAAGTCATATCAGAGAAGCAGAGGCCGGCGCTACTCCAGATCAAGATCACGCTCCTACTCTCGAGACCGTAAGTATAAATATACGTCAAAATGTATTCCTTAAAGAATAAAAAAGGCCTTTTAAGTTTGATTTTAAAAAAATATGTGACAATCACTGCGACTTTAAACTGTCATCTTCCCAGACCTGGAAATGCTTTATGGAGAAATACACTTGTCCCGATGGCTGTGATTGGATTGACTTGTAATGATGAAAAATATTTTTGTGTAAATTTAAAAGTGTGAAATTATCAGTGATAATAAAATAAAATTTAAAATTAATATTTTACCCTTTTAAATTTGTGTCTACCAGGTCCCACAATTGCACATTAAAAAAAAATCAATTTGGGAAACAAATGTCAAGTTAGTGTATCTGAAATCACATTTGTGATATAACTAGAAAGTAAAACAGGTGATTTTTATCAGATTTCCATTTTTTAAACCAAAGACATCCTACATGAAAGTGAAAAAGATTATGCACAGCATAATCAAATTTTTTCTCGATTTGCTCGGATTGGCATTTCCGATAATTTTGTCAGGCTTCAATCATATTGCCTACTTGGCAATATAATTAAATCATAATAAGTATGTTATCGGATAATAACACAAACTATAGTTTTTTAATTGAAAAGGTCTTGCAATAATTTGATACAAGTTTTTTTCCTTTTATTCTCCCTATATAGGTCGCTACTGAATCTGAAGTGCAAGCTGTTTAGCTCACAGGATGTATATTAAATTCGACAAGCTCTCCGAGAGGCAGTTCCCATGGCATTTCCGGCAATTTCTTCACTTCACAGAAGAAAAAGACAGTTCTACAATTGAGCTACCACTGTTTATTACGAGACTGGAAAATAATGTTTATTTTCACTGGCCAGAATCTTGTGAATGAGAAGAGTAGAGCACAATATAAATTGTTAAGATCATTTCACTTGATTGTGCATGGCATAGACAGCTACTTACGTTATTAGTCCATCACTATATCTTAACACATATAGCTGATTCACGGTTTCCATTTAACTGCTGGCTGGGGTTTTTATGTAAGATGCCATATTCTACATTTCCATTGTGAGAAGTAGTGGTTTTCAATTGACAATAGATATTCTAACTATTTGTATAACTTTTAACCATGTCCCTTTGTTATTTGTAAAGATTGAAGACTGAAGTGTTGGGGAGAATGAAAACCGAATTATAGAAGACTGAAATTGAAGATGGGAACGAAAATGTTGTTGAAGAAGTCTTGAGGTGTAGACCGGAAATTCTGGTGGTACGCCTAGCAGTCTTTTAACCCTCTGAATTCTGTAGACGCATTGTGCTTTCTGATATATATCTGAAACCAAATTTCTGGCTTTAAGTATTATTTATTTGAATAATAAATCAAATTTCCTCCACATAAGTCTTGGATCTTGCTACTGATTACAACCTTACTGTGGAAGGAAGAACAAATAGCACGGCATGCAGAGGGTTGATTCATTTCTTCTTTACTTATATTCAAATATTTTTTTAATAGCCTATGATGTGCAGAGAGGAAAACTAAGCTCTATAATTGGCATGGTGTAACATAAATTATAGAATCCAATTCGTTGACTAGATGTGTCACATTCTTTGTTGTGCTTGACACATGGTAATTCTTTCTTGTTCACAAAGCTTGGGAAGACAGAAATTGGAAGTTGAAGAAATGAATTGAAGTGTTGAAGAGAGAATGATGAAATAGAAGATGTTTTGAAGGATATGGAATCTTTGAAAAAAAATAGTGAAGATTTTTGTAGAATAATTAATTTCAAATCAGCAGTCCAAGAGTATTAGCACAATGTATTTTGTCCCTTATTTATCCCCATGTTATCTGAAATTAATTGGAGCAGTTCCCAGACTATTCCTAGTTGTCCAGTAAAAACCCATTTTGCGTTTTTCTTTTACCTGATGATGAATGGTTATGGATTATAAGTTAGTGGTTTGCTGGATTGCACTGATAGCCTTTGGGTTTGGTTCATCTTCCCTGTTAATAATTAAGTTTAATATGTAATCAGTCATAAACATGTTTTTCTTTAACACAATATTTTAGATTCGTCGTTGACCTAAATTTTATCTGAAATTTCTTATCTGTTGTATTTCAGTTTAGCAAAATTAATCTAAATAATTCTGACGTGTATGATTTTGTGCATTGGTGGGTATGCCTAGGCATCTTAGTCAAACTGATAAGTTTAATAAATAAATCAAGTTTTATTGTGGCAACGGCAAAGCACGTAAGTACTAAATGCCTGTTGTGAATGTATACCTTATAAATGTGTGTGCCGATGTGTCCAATTAAATTAATATTTATAGTACAACTGTAATTAAAAGATAAAATCGTAATTATATTACGTAAAGATTTACATTTTCCATTTTAATAATAATTTACATAAGAGGACTATAATAGTAGCAAAATATTTTGTAGAATTTATAAATGTTTTCAAACTTTTTGACAGCGGGCTTTAGACCAAATCTTAGAGCACTTGAAAATGTTTAGTACGTAACTTTCTCTGTATAAATGAGAGTGGTGAAATTGCCATGCTACAAGACTACTACTTGCGTATTTGTTTGGAACATAACGTCTCTATTGATGGACATTAGAGGTAGGTACTGTTGACAAATGAGAAGGCTAGGACGGAATAATCTGAATGACCAGAGATACTTTTACTATTTATAATTGGTATGTTTGTTTCAGAGATTTATTGTCACATTTGTATTTCCGGTGGATTTTTACAAATAAATCATGTTTGTCAAGTAAAAATGTTCCGTTTTATTTGTTGTTTCTTCTGATTGTTTTCAGTCGGGTATGTATGCCCTAAAGTACGGAATTCTGGAATTAAAAAAGTCTAATTTTTAAAGGTATATATGTCAATAGTCCAGGAATAACATATTTTTTATTTATATTGGCAGTCACTTCTCATGGCAATGATATATACCGGGTAATATCAGTGTCAGAGCTTATATTAATCGTGCTAAATTGTGTCAACAGATGCATTTCAGTGAGTGTAAACAAGATGGCTCTATGACGGGGTTGAGCCTATTCATTAATATTTAATGTACCAGTTGCTCATATAGTGCGGCAGATATGTTACAAAAAGTGTCTTGTGCATGCACATCTGGAAGAAAAAATGAAAATATTTAGTGTTAGGTTCTGAACTATGCTGCATTCTGAACTACCATTAACTACGAAGTAAGCTTTTCTTGCCAAAGAGGTAAAAAATTGCAATGGCCGCCATAAAGTACATTTTTAGCCCACCTTTTAATTTTAAAACGTGGGCTATTGCAATTAAAGTTTGGCGTGGTGTTAACTTTCTGTTGTGGGCACAAAAACTGGGAAAAGTTCTCCATGTATCTTTCCCAATTTTGTTATGCATGTTACAAATGACCAGTTCTCGATAAAATTCAATAATGACCTGAATTTTCTTTAAATGGCAAATTTATTGGGATTTTTTGCATTTTTATCCCCCACCCGTAGGGGAAGGGGGATTTTAGTCGCGCTAGGATTAAAGTCACATTCCCCACCATATGGAGATGTGCAGGTGACTTTTCAAGGTTTTGCTGAAATTCAAAATGGCCGCCACGGATCAACTTCAATTTTTTGGTGGGTGCGAAAACACAAAAAATTAGTTTGGTCAATTTTTTTCTAATTTTAACATCACATTCCTAGCAAATTGTAGATGTGCAAGTGAGTTTTTAAAGATGCTACCAAAATTCAAAATGGCCGCCAGAAGTAGACGCCAATTTTTTTTGTGGGCGCAAAAACTTAAAACTCTGTCAGAAATTATTCAAATTTTGCTATCGCACTCCCCACCATATTGAGATGTGCAGGTGACTTTTTCAAGGTTTTACTGAAATTTAAAATGGCCGCCACGGATCAACTTCAATTTTTTGGTAGGCGCAAAAACGCAAAAATTGAAGTCAGAAATAATGTGCAGGTGATTTTACTGAAATTTAAAATAGCCACCACAAGTCGACTTTTTAAAGCTGCATAAATGTTTTGTTTATTTTAAACAAAAGATTAATCCACGAAGAATGGTGTTTTATTTTTTTATTTTACTGCTCCGGTTACTGAGTTATTAGGGATTTAAGTTTGTTGTTTTTTAATATTGTTGCCCCACCAAAACAAAGACCTGATCACAGCCGAGTAAGACACACTGTCTGTATAATTAGGACATTAAAAGTACCAAGTGGCAGATAACGGTCATCATTGAAAAAAGAGTGGAAGACTTTTAAAATTATTCTTATATTTTAAGTGATCATAGATACACTTCACAGTACAAAGTGTATTGTCTCATGTCAGTTAGACATATCTAGAAATTATTACTTTGTGTGATATGAGTCATATCTGCATATAATGTCATGTTTAATTTCGGTACCGGTATAGAGAATGTCACTCATTTGAAAAATAGGACCCTGTTTTAGTATGGTGCTTTAAGTGTGGGCCAGCATCTGAGCCTTTGGCCCGCCATTAAGACGCACTCCCCCGACCGTGAGAAATTGCAGTCCCAAATAAACCAAATTCAGTGATGTAAATCATCTTTTTTTTCGCGCAGTCTTTCAGTGACAATGCTATGAGTGAATTCAAAGTGAATTTTGAATGACAAGAGAAACACTATCTATAGTGACAATGCTATTCCAAAATATCAGACTATGAAAATTTTTATTTCGTCGTTAGTCATCACATACAGTTATATAAAAGGCGAAATGTGGTAAAATAAAATAATTGTGGAAAAAGCAGCCTTTACGGTACCGGTAGCTGAGTTCCCAGCAAACAAGAGGCACCAGCGTCGTAGAAGCTGGACCAACATTGAGCCATCAATGGGTCAATGACTCGGGCCTGCTGAGTTATCATACGGGCTGACCTAGTCTTCGGACACCAACCTGTGGTTTGTGTGAGCTTGGCACGAGGCATTGGTCCGATGTCAAACAAATTCGGGGCCATCGTCCACGGCTCTGGCCCAGCGTTGGACCAATGCGGCTCAACGTCTCGTGTTTGTTATCAGGGGTTTGATGTTGGTCTAATGTATCATTATATTGGCCCACAATTAAGAACTATTGGTATTACGTACATATTGTACACAGACGGACCGATTTACCACACCATTTAACTTGATGGTGTATCGCGTAGTGATCTAATCCAGCTACATTTACATTGGGGGGGGGGGGGGAAGGGTATCACCTCCGCGTGGTCCCCCCTGGGCAACTTCTTAGAAGGCCAAGCACACCCAAACCTTTCATCGAACCAGGTTTTTCTATTTTTTTGACGTGGAGTTTTTTTGTGTTTGCTTTCCGGTGGTTAAGGGTTTTTCACTGAGATTGTTATGTTAATTTTCGAATAGTTTTCAGTTCAAATTCTTTACATATTCTTTATATATTCATATTTATATATTTTATATATTTTTTCATTGTACTCATTGTAGATCTACTCGTAATTCCTCTACGATTTTTTTTTTTGTGTTTGCAGTGGTTTCTCTTTGGCATCCTGGTGTTGGACGGGATGTCCGAAAGAAACCATTGCCATATAATTATTTTTTCACTTCATTGTTTTAATGGTTTCTCTGTGGCATCCTGGCGGATAATGCAGCATGTCATAGAGAAGCCATTGCCGTACAATTAGCCTGTGGTGACTTACGGTGTCCTCACGGTTCGTGATCGCTCTGTGATGTCCTCCAATATCACACACCTTATTACCAACTGTGGGGGCACTGTGAGTCTTTAATTTTTGAGAATTTTTTGTTGTTTCATGATTTCTCTGGCCATACTGGCCGAAAAGTGAAGTAAAGAAGACATTTACTTACTTACTTAATGGTTTCTCTGTTCATTGTTTATGTCATTCATATTTATGTCTAAATGGGTTTACTTTTTTTGATTATAGTATATAGTATTATAGTATATATTATATATTTGTTTTGGCAATGACACTGTTTTGACTTAGACTTGTAGCTTTTACACAATCACTCCAATTTCATGGAGATATAGTGACTTGAAAAGTCGTTCATTTTATAATCACTTCATATTTTACATTATTTATACTGATATTTTTATACCCATTAAACTGTGTTGTAGTGCAGGCGCTTCAACATGTCATCAGACTCGTTACATATAGGTGCCAGGAGCATCGTCATCTTATCATATCAAACACTTTAAACTGAATATTTTAGTACGAGCATGCTTTTATTAGCTTTGTCTTTCCTTCACTACTTTAACTATACAATATGGGATATTGTAATACCTGGAATTTTCACTTAAATGGCCATACTGGCCGAAAAGTGAAGTAAAGCAAATATTTTACTTACTTACTTACATTTACATCGATTTTGTCCATTTATAAAGCCTTTAAAAATATATGAATGATTGTGTTGAACATTGTAGGTTACTTCGGTCAAAATAAACAAAACAGTTAATATACTAACTCGATATCACGACTTATCAGTCGTTATAACGAATTATACAAAGTCGATTTAACGAATTATAAGTCGTTTTAACGACTTAGTTTAAGTCGATTTAACGACTTATAGGTAGTTAAAACGACTTATACTAAGTCGATTCAACGACTTATAAGTCGTTATAACGAGGTAAAAAACTTTTTGTCGTTTTAACGCTTTAGTGCATAATATGATATACCAACAAAAAATATATTATGCCTTATCATAAAAAATAAATCGGCCTTAGGCCACTTTTATGCACATACAGGCTGAACTGGGCCAGGAGAACCTCCTGAGGATGGTGAGATGACACTGCCACAGGATTCGAAATTCAAGCCCTGGAGGTCTGGGGCCGAGCACGCTACCTCTCGGTCATGGACGCTCCCCACAATGGTGAGTTTTACGAGTGGATGGGGAAGAAACATTTTTGTTTCTTTCAAACCGCCAAGACCGGGGAGCGGACCCCGAGCTCTAGCGTGAAAGGCAGCGGTGTTAACCACTACCCTAGGGCCCCCGCCAAATAGCAAAAACACATATTGGCCAAGATAAGTCAGGCCCATCAAAATAGGCCTACCAATTATTGACTAAACCTATATAACCTAACTTAACCATTTTTAAAATCTGCAATTTAATTAAGTTAAGTAGATTATTGTAAAATGTATTTTATCACAGTTCATATATCTATTAGAACACATTACTATTATGCAAAGCCAAAAGTCACTATCTGCTCACTTTACAAGTAAGCAGATACCGCCTTTTGGCTTTGAACGGCGGAATAGAAGCCATCCCATGATACAGAGCCTTGCTTTTCCATCAAGACTCGTGGATGCGTTATTTAACTTTGGCTCTCTTTGTTGCTCGTGATCATATACTCTACACAGAGCACTGTGCTGCCTGTTCCGACCAGACACAGACGGCATGCGTGTATCAAAATGCGGACAGCTCTCCCAGCAAACACGAAGACTCGACCCAATGTTGTTTCAATGTTGGTCCAGCGCCGTTGGCGGTGTGCCAATATTGAAACAGCATTGGGTCAAATGCTCGCGTTTGCTAGGCTCCACACAGGTGTCTGTCTACACCCACCCCTCCGCCACCATGATATTCTCGCCAGCCGATCAGGGTACTTTTAGCAAGACAGCCGGCCAATCACAAGCTTACTACAATACTTGAAATTGAGAGCGGGGGACATATGACGTCAACCAACTGCACATTTTAACATGCGAAGGAGCAGTGTCTAGGGTGAGCAGTGTAATATACTCTGGCGCCACCATGCTTTAAACCATTTTAATGGTGTCAGCCTCTTCTGTCCGCGTTGAATGATTAATGTAGATAGTAAGAATACTAGCCAATTTATACTTATTTGCCATATGAACTGTACCACTTTGCTCCTTAGAAAGCAGGACACTTGCTCTTAGAAAGCAGGACATATCTCAAGTGGAATTGTTAGAAAGCAGGACCCTTTCTGATAATACTTTGCTGAATATCGTGGAGTTGGAGGATAATATTTGAGCAGGTGGGATATCGATTTGATGTATTGGACAATAAAGTATTTACAGACGATTTTTTGACGCGGTAGGTTTATCCATGTTGGAATAAAATCAACAAAAGTGTCAATTTTCATGCCGATATTTCGTGATCAGCCGTCTATTTCACCTAAGAACACACCAAATCGATTTCAATTCGTAGGCCTACATGCGTTTGCAAGGTGGTACAACAGCTATTCATAAAATATCTAATAAAAAAAAAAACTTCTAGCATATGTAAATATGCGCAAACTGTGAATTTCTGTTCGTCATATGCGCTTGTTGATGGCTCATTAGAGAGAGTATCACGCATGATACCATGTTAGAGAGAGTATCTGCATGACAGGTCTACAGAGGGTGATAATAGGGCCTTGCTTGTAACAGCAGAGAACTGCTACAGTTCCCTGGTAACAGTGACATAGCGCGAATATTTGAGGGGGATAATTTAACCCAGTAAAAAAACATTGCACACAAAAACAGGCTTAAAATTCATTCATTCATTCTTTTAACCCTTTCAGACCTGAATTAACCATTGCAATCTTCCATCCACTACAAGCTCCGATTTACTGTCGCACTTCTCAACCTGTAGTGTATGATGATTACCTGAACTGGGTGATAAATTGTAAAGAAAATTGTCATAAAATATGCTAAAACAGCTTCACGAAAAAAGTCGGTGGGAAACCCTCTAAACCCGCAAGTGTAGAGAATTAATTTCGTTTTCGTGGATGCAGAATGAGGGTTTAAAGGGTTAATTGAATGAAGGTTCTTAACCCTTGTCCTGCTGAATTGTTTCAATGGTATTTTTCGTCATTTGAAGCTGGAATTGCTAACGCAATTTCCAGCTTCAAATGACGAAAAATATAGATATTGTTCGAAAAAATACATGTTCTAAATTGAGTTATTTTACTAACTGAACATCTACCACAAATTATTTTGCTTAAAATATGCTTAAAATCGTATATATCCGGGTCTAGCAGGACAAGTGTTAAAGGTTATTTTCATATGGATTCATGCGAATGCGCCCACCACAATCCTTTCTTAGTAGCAAAAGTAAGAATTTTACTTTTTCAGTTTATGCTAAGGGGTCTTGTCAAGTTAAAAATAATATTAAAAACCCGAGAAAAATTCGGACTGGCCAGCCCCCACAAGTTTGGAAACATGTACAAAAAATAAAACAACACAAAAAACATAAAAAATTCCAAAATAAAAAAATCGGGGCTTGACCCACCTACCCACTTAAATATTCCGAGTTTTTCTAAGATTTTTTTTTTTTTTTTTTAACCTAAAAAAAGTAAATACTTAGAGTAAAAAAAAATGTTTCTAGGATCGAAATCTAATCGATGTGAACTAGGATATAAATTATTGAATATGTTATACTTTGCTTTTTCACATATTCACTAAAAGCTTTGCATCGTTTCCGCAAATTAAATTTTGTAGTGGACGGAAATTTACTATTGATAGGCATAATATATGCTTGCAAAAATCATGGATAGTAGGCTCAGTACCTACAGTCTCAGACAAAATGTATAATAATTGAATAACGTTTGCAAACACACGAGACAAAAAATTAATAGTGAATCGTTTTGCCAAGTAGCCTAAGAGGAAATTGCATCTAAAAGTAGTCGGATATACAAAAAAGTTCGGGGGGGGGCATTAGCCGCTAAGCGGATCAAGAGATGAGGCCGGGGTGGTCGATTAACAGCCCAATTATGTCTCCAGAAATTAATCTCCAGTGCACCCAGAAACAACTAAAAACAAAAAAATTCCATGGGAGACCCCAAACCCCCAGCTGCTAAATTAGGCTCGCTCCGCTCGCCTCATATGCACATTAAGATGTACACCAATAAAAACATAAAGCCATTTCGTGCGTAGGGGAGACCGGGGCACCATGAACATCGGGGCACCATGAACGTCTTTTTGGCCAAGTGCGTTGTCCAATTTTAACAAAATAACCCTCTAGGGAATGCTTTTAAGCTGTTCTATTTCTGCAGAAAAATTAGTGGTGATTCATCAAGGCTTGTGTAAGCTACTGCGAAATATGTGTTTTTGAAGGGTTAAAGTATTTTTTTGTGATACACGGATTTTGGTAATACATTAAAGAGTCCTTGGAACTAAGTTAAAAGAAGAATCACGTAGTAACTAGTGAAAATTGTGTTTTTCAAGAACCATGAGCGATAATGGAAGATTCTACCTTAAGCTAGTTAGAGCTACACTTATAACAATCGCCATGCTGGGGCACCATGGACGGGGTACAATGGACATGTTTTGGGGCACCATGGACGTGTCCATGGTGCCCCATTATTGGCATTCATGTCCATGGTGCCCCGTCTTCAGAGAAAGTTTATTTTTTTTAATATCGCAACCCTCAAAATGAAGATTTCTACATTTAAATATTACTTTTTTATTTTTCGTTTTTCATTTCACTATTAAAAATGGTTTGATCGACACAGGAAGTTCCTACAACATGCCTGTAGACATGTCCATTGTACCCCACCCACATGTCCGAGCTCGGGGCACCATGGACAATTTCAAATTGATTTTCAAGTAACATCCAACATGAATGCATGTATAGTATTCCAGTCAGACTTTAGTTTAGTCCAGTATTACCTATTGGTCGATAATACGTTAATGTGCTACAACAATATTTGAGGCAAATCCAAAATGAAAAATAGGTGTCCATGGTGCCCCGGTCTCCCCCTACATCCAAATAATTCCTGGCTACGCCCCTGCTTTAACTGTAGTGGTGTATGTGACACAATATAGTAATATGTGTGTCGTGTTCGTAGGCCCCTATGTGATGAAATGTGATTTATAATACGACGCTGGACCAATATTTAAGCAACATTGGATTAACATTAGGTCCTACAGTATAATAATTATGTGATGTAGCCTATATTACTTAGGCTATGTGGGGGTGAGGGGGTCTTAGTGGTATGTAGGCCTATATATATATACACATGGTGTATGTGGTCTATATGACATAATAATCATGTGGTGTAAGCGATTTGATTATGTTACATTTATCAGTTTATTAAGGAAACTAGAAAATAATTGTCACCATTAGCACATTCAACACGGCGGGGGCCCTAGGGTAGTGGTTAGCACCGCTGCCTTTCACGCCAGAGTTCGGGGTTCGGTTCCCGGTCTCGGCGGTTTGAAAGAAACAAAAATGTTTCTTCCCCATCCACGTGTGAAAGTTAGTATTGTGGGGAGCCTCCGTGACCGAGAGGTAGCGTGCTCGGCCTCAGACCGCCAGGGCTCGAATTTCGAATCCTGTGTCTGGAGGACAGTGTCATCTCAATCATCTCACCATCCTCAGGAGGTTCTCCTGGCCCAGTTTAGCCTATATGTGCACAAAGGTGGCCTAAAGCCCGATTCATTTCATTTTACATTCAACACTTATTCGACATTAAATTGCCCAGCGGGTATTTACCTTGCCAACACTTATTCATTTGATTATTAATTTTCTGGAAAAAATAAATACTACTTTATGCAATACAAGTGTGCGAACAGCGGCAGGGCCGAGGCTGATTTCGTTGCGGGGCGGTGCGTAATTTTCTGATGTGGACCTACATGTATTGGCGAGCGCAGCGAGCCATAAGAGCAGCTGGGGGTTTGGGGGGGGGGGCGCTGCACCCTCCACCCCCCTCCCCCCCTAGAAAATCTTGTTTGTTTGTGACTTCCGAGAGCATCTGAGAGCACCGGGAGACATAATGGATTTGTTCATACACATGATATTTTTGGCCAGACAAAAAATCAACTTTTAAAAATTAGTATCCAGGTAAACATGGTAAACCAACTATTACTCAAAGCATTCGAGTCGACAAAGGGCTATTTAAACAAAATCATTAGGGGCCTATATCTATTTTTGAAATATAAAAATCAAAACATTGAAAGGGTAGACCTATTTGATTTTAATTTTAATTGAGGCAAACGCCAATAGCATTACTGACAAGTACATAATACATGTATATCTTGCATCCATAAAATTTACACTTGATGAAAAAAAATACCCATCACTACATAATAAGGCATGCAGGATTATCGTATAATGCACATTCAGTTCTGTTAAGTAATTTTAGTAATATGCTCTCGTTCCAGTAGACTACTTCACTATTATAAATATGATATGGTCAGAAATTATTAGAAACAATTATTTGCTGAAAAAACTACATAATTTATATGTGTAGGCTAACAGTATCAGCGTAATAATAAGACTCATCGTTATAATGTTTATTATAAAAGTGAATCATGCTCTAGACGACGTGTATGGAGCTTTGGATACAGATCAACAATATCGTCCAAATCAAATTGTGTATCATAATTAAATCTACCTCTCCATCCTAGGATCTACCCCCCTCCTTTTCCGTGATTATATGAAGTGTCTTCTGATCCCAGAATCTACCCTCCCGCCCAGAATGTACCCCCTTTACACATCTATACGGGGCCCTCCCAGAATCTACCCTCCCTCTCAGAATATACCCCATTTTAAACATATATATGTAGCCCTCCCAGATTGTACCCCTCCCTCCCAGAATATACACCTCCCATTTTAAACATCTTAGATCTATATGCGACCCTCCCAGAATCTACCCCTCCCTCCCAGAATATACCCGCCTTTTATATAAAGCGACACTCCTAGAATCTACCCTACCCCTTTTTTCAAAACTATGTGCAACACTCCCATGATCTATCCCTCCCTATCAGAATATACCCCCCCCCCTTTAAACATTTATGCGACCCTCCCAGAATCTACCCCTCCTTCTCTGGATATACTACTGCCTTTAAACATCCATATGCGACCCTCCCAGGTTCTACTCCCCCCCCCCCAAAAAAAAAATAGATATCCCATTTTTTGGCAACTCTATGCGACACTCCCATAATCTACCCCTTCCTTCTAGAATATGCCCCCCTTTTCTACAACTATAATGGGACGCTACCAGAATCTATCCTGCCCTCTTATAATCTACCCATCCCTCCAGAATATACACCCTTCTGAGCCACTATAGGCCTATGTAGCGCTCACATAATCTACCCCTCCCTCCTGGAAAATATCCCCTTTTAAACATCTATATGCGACACTAACAGAATCCACCATCCGACCCAAAATATACCCCCACTTTAAACATCTGCGACCCTCCCAGAATCTACTCCCCCCCCCTCCCAGAATAGAATACCCCCCTTCTTTGACAACTATAAATTTTATGCGACACTTCCATAATCCACCCCTCCCTTCCAGAATATACCCCATTTTATATCAAGTGGGGCTCCCAGAATCTACCCCATCTTTCCAGAATCTACCCCTCTTTTCTACAACTATATGCGATGCTCCTAGAATCTATCCCTCCATCCCTCCCAGAATCAACCCCGCCCTCCCAGAATATACCCCCCCCCCTTGGATATGTGACCTTCCCAGAACTCCCCATCCCTCCAGAATATACCCCCTTCTTCACCACTATATGCGACACTCACATAATCTACCCATCCCTCCCTTAAAAATCTACATGCGACCCTCCCAGAATATACTCCTCCCATAACATAGGCCTACTCCCTTTTATATAAAGTGTTGCTTCCAGAATATATCCCTTCCTTTCAGAATAGGCTATACCACCCAGGCTTTTCTACAACTATATGCGACGCTCAAAAATAATCTGTCCCGCCCCCCCAGAATCTACCCTGCCCTCCCAGAATATGCACCCCCTCCCCCATGGATATGCGCCTCTTCCAGAATCTAACCTTTCTTCCAGAATATACCCCCCTTCTTCACCACTATATGCGACACTCCCATAATCTACCCCTCCCTGCCAGAATATACCTACTGTAAACATCCATAAGCGATTGTGGGACACTCCCAGAATCCACCCCTCCCTCCTAAAATACACTGTTTTAAACATCTATAGGCCTACACGAACCTCTCGGAGTCTACTCCTCGATCTCTCCCAGAATATACCCCCAGCCCTTTTCTACAATGTGATTCTCACAGAATCCACCCCTCTCTCCTGCCTGGATAAGTCATCCTGCGTGCAGGGTGTACTTCCCACTACACCCTGCCAGATATGAGCCTGTGTCTACCTATTTGGGATCCCACTCCAGGAGAACACACGTGCCTCTCGTGCGACACCCCCCAAGCTTAGACATCAAAGCTAATCGCAACGCGCCGGCAATCAGACGGCACCGTCTGGCCTGGGAACATCAAGCCAAGTGACAGTATAAGCGTAGCGATGCGAGAACTTGGCCAACGCTGTTCCAACATTGTGATAGTGTCGATGATAATGGCTCAACGTTGAGGTAGCACTGTGTCCTTGCCATCTGCGAAATGTTATTTGTACAGCCTATCACACAATTATAGTGTGTGTACAACTGGATTATACAGTCAAATTTTGCCACCTCTGATTACAATTTGAATAATTTTAGCCTAACACGGGGGATTACATCAGCTAATAAAACAAAAACAGTTTAAACAGTGGCTAAACTCTTATTCTTGTGATTTTGTGTCGATATAATCCCCCTAATTATCTACTTATGAACGAAAACGCACGCAAAATATGTGCATGGTTTCATTTTGAAAAATAATACATAATTTCGAGATTAAATGTGCTCATATAAGGTCAAGAAAATAATTCAGAACGTTATATGTGTCTCTATTTATGGTAAAATATGTATGCTATGACATACTTGAATTAGAAATGTATGGGCAACATATTTATTGCAATGAAAGCTATATTTGTTCTACATGTAGGCCTACCACTTTCATAATTTTGGGCAGAGTTTGAAATTTAGGGGAGGGGCCGACAGTTGGGAGTCGCGTGGAGAGGGGTGCTCAAATAGGTGGAAAAGGCCTCATCGCATTCAGGGGTAGAGTGAGAACGAGTACAACTGAAGTCTCTACAGGGTGGGATAAGTGTGCATGCTCTAGAAGGCGCATATAAGGCCTATATCATCCCTGGGGACTCAATGTGTTCAGTGTATTAGGACTGTGACAGTGTGGCCCACGATGGGTTGCAGTATCAGTGGAGGATCCAGGATCTGAAGAAAGGGGGGGGGGCGCACAGGGTATTTTTTGGGTACATTTTAGCCAGTTTAAGGGACTTTTTAAAGAATTTGCCGAAAATAGGGGGGGGGGGCGCCTGCTGCCACTGAGTATCGTTGATTTTACAAGGAGGTTGAGAAGAGCCTCCTTGATTTTACCAATCTATATATGTGCGGACCTTGGCCTTGAGGTGGGCCTAGCGGACCTTCTATGTCCCTGCGGGGGTGCGAGCGCACCCAACGCACCCCGAGCCTCCGACCCTGAGCGGGACACTCTCGTACCAAGAAAGCACTAGGCTGATTACAGGCACCAAGGGTAGGCCTACAACTAAAACCAGTGATATAGAGTGGTATAGCTTTGATACCAGCCTATACAGAGAGAACGAGTGACAGAAAAATCAATACTCGCATATTCACATTGCTAGGCCTATTAAAAAGCTTAGATTTGTTATTACCTGAGATTTGCAAATTGAATTACATCAAATACATATACTGATAGCCTAGTCCGATGCTGGTTCAGCGTCTTTGACGAACTTTCGATATCGTTTCATGACGTTTTCCTTGAAATGGTTCAGGAGTTAAACGTGACACAAACAAACGTTAAAGGTTTTAAATCGTCTCAATCCGGCATGCGCACGAATTTTGTCAACAATAGGTTGGTGTTATTGTTTTATTTCGTTTTGTTGACTATCTAATTTTAGAACAAGGGAAGCCATAACAATGTTTGTTTGTTTGTTTGTTTGTTTGTTTAGTTAGCTAGCCCTATAGCATGGTTTCATGGGCCTTACGAAAAAGTGTCGATTGCTCTGAAACCTAGACACGCGATCAAGAGCTACAAACATTAGATCCCAGTGTATCAGGCTAGATAACCACACTATGAAGTCAAGAAACAACTAAATCACATTTTTTGTTTCAGGGCAGTAGGCTGAATTTTTCCAGTACCCCTTGTACACACGCCTCAGCTCGATGTAGATACCTTGGTATAATAGGATCCTGTATTCCACCACTTGTTAAGCTGTCACACCGTTCTCTATCCCTGTATTTCTTCATACATGGTCCACTGTAATGATGCACATATCCATATTTAATCCAACTAAACCTCCTGTTTGTAAGATTGCCTAGGGTCCGTATAACTGAGTGGAAGTTTAATAATACAGTATACGCTGTCATCATGACACTCTTTGGCTGGCTTTCGCCAGGTGTTGTAGCCATACATTGTCGCTGTGTGTACAGGAACGCGAAAACCTCTGACATATTACACACCGGATAGTCTTCAAAATGCCACGCGGTATTGAACATAAACCCAGCAAATTTTGGAAAACGTAACTTGATATATTTTAACATTTCTGTGATAGGCTGTTCTCGTGTTGGTAATAAAATCTCATCTATGTCAATGTATAGCAGCATTTCGTATGTGTGCATGTACCTATACAGACAATCATGCATAGCAACCAAGTACATCTCCTGTTGCAGGCAGTATCTATCAACATACGAATATTCATACATATTTGATAACAGATTATCCAGAACGTAGAAATATGGAAACGGCACAGTGGATACGATCCCTTTGTCCAAATAATGCTGCCAGACAAATTGAGTAATCCCTGTGAACTCTCCTTGATAGACAATGATTGATTCTACTCCTATCATTGACTGCATTTCCACCCATTCTACGATTCTCTCGGGTTTTAAATTTCCCGTTACTGGCTTCAAGCATATGGCAAGACTACGTTTAGGGTTTAGACGAGTAGATTTTGCAACAGGAACATCAGCGTATACACTTCTATTGTCACGTGATACCAGACGTATGAACCCTGATGGTATCATTGACCTAGTCAATTGATGTTCTGCAGCACACCGGATATGGATGGCATAAAATGGAGTTCGCGTTGGCCATAATGTATCCACAAGTTCCTTACGTGCTGCAACTTCTCGAATTATCAATTTATCCTGATCACGACTGGTCCATTGACAAATCCAAGAAGAGTTGGAGCCTGTTTTCTCAATGCCGAACACGCGTACGTACGTGACATTTGAAGGTCGATCATCAATATATGCACGGTAGAGGTAGAGGTCAGTGGTGGGTGGGTGATAATAGGAGTGATAATCCATTGACTCCCTCCACTCAGGCTTCATGTCTTCTCTGATCTCCTCCAGTACGGGAGGGGAAGAGCTGTTTTCTAGAGACGTGAGATGAAGGATTGATAAGTGTGTCAGATTTATAGGTGACTGTATCAGCCAAACAAACACCACACTGATGATGCAGATCACAGGCATCAGCCATAATCTGTATTGTGTAATCTCCATCAAGGGTCTGCAGATTTCCTGTATCACTGTAACATATTCGATGGATGTAATTATTGTGTTTGGCTGCATTCTAATCATCTTGCCCAACACAGATAAACAACATTTTACTAACAAGACGTTGTGAATCTCGGTTTAGCTAGACATAATTTTCAGTTCGAATTGAAAAAATAGTGTTTCAACCATAGCTGTAATTTTTTGCATATCTATAGTTAACAACAAGCAGCGTGTAGCTGTTTCGGGTTATGTGTAAAAAAAATTGGAAACAAATATCTTGCTCTTTTAGTGTGTTATGAGACTATTGTTTTACAAGACTAAGTAATCAGGGTAATTATCAACTACGAATTAGTGCGTATAGGCCATAATCAGAAAACATTCTGACATAAATATGTTTTGTTCTTTATCTTAAATTATTAATGTATCCAGTTAATGCACATTTAGGATTAAACATAATAATATCATATAGCTCATTCTACTCACCAAATCTTGTGGAACGTAGTAGCAACACACGTTCTTCTCACAGTTGCGTCACAGTTTTCAGTTCTGCTAACTTCAGCTTAAATGTGAAATTGCAAATTGATTACTCACTGTGATATCCACTGTTGTACATGCCACTGTCACTAAGTTGTATTAAAGCACACCAACAAGGCAAACATAAGACGTTGAACCAATTAATGTTTTTTATTGTTGGGCCAGCATCGGAGACGGTGAACCAACATTAAAACAGTTGGTTAACCTTCCGTGCTTGTTGAGACGTACGAAATACAGAACAGCTCATAATATTATGTCTTTGCTATTTCCGGACATTACAATGCATAACCCCCGGAGGGGGGGGGGGGGTACTCGCCTAATGAATGGGTAGGGGTGTGCCTCCGGTATTTTCATACCTGACCCTGTCCCAATTCGCCTCGCGGCTAAAAAGACACCCTTTCCCAATTTGGAAATTAGCACCGAATTGCATCGATCGGCTTATGGTGTAATTACTACCAATATATTTCATGTTTCATGGTCTTTTCAAGCTCTTCAATATTTGTTTATAACATTTTCAAGCTATTAGGCTGGAAAATGTGATGGAATTCGGCTGATAATGACCTGCAAAATCAACAAAATACATGCTAAGCGGGTGCCCACAGTTGGAAGCTCAAAAAAGGACCCTGTCCCAATTCCAGAAGCTCAAAAAAGACGCCCTGTGCCAAAGCTGGAAGCTCAAAATGGCACCCTGTCCAGCGGCACATCCCCAGTACTCTCAAGTATGGAAGTGCCCCCCGAAGTGCCCCCCCCCCCCCGGGGTCATAAACCTTTCCTAATAAATTGCTGTGATTAACGAAAAAATCTTTTGGCACTCACTTTGCATTTTGTCACATTATTTTGGTCGTATCCACACTAAGTATTTAAGTGTTGTTGGAAGCAGAGTGATAGACATATTTTGTAGCGTCTATAACGTTACATATTAATAAATGCACCCGGTACCGTTACCGATACCGCGCGGCTGGTATGTTTGTTGCGGCGAGTGCGAGTGGTAAATCTATTTACCATGTTTGCTACTTCAACATGTTCAATGATATATTAATTGTAAGGTAATAAATTATGTCGCATTAATCCACCATGCTGCACATATAAATATAATTTATTGAATAGAAGTCGTAAATTAAATTTATCACAGTAGGCAAAAGGACGTTATATACCTCCATTTGAGGTATTCTACTTGAATAATTTATTAAAACATTTCATTTGTTTTACATTGTGCCGGGAATCACATTAGCAAATAAAATATCAAGGCGAATGAAAACGAAATAAAAATATAGACCTATATATCATGTATATGTGTATTAAATAAAATGGTTGTTTGATTGTATGTGTAATTCACTGAAACGTTGGACTGTGCGAGTGCGAGTGGTAAATCTATTTACCATGTTTGCTACTTCAACATGTTCAATGATATATTAATTGTAAGGTAATAAATTATGTCGCATTAATCCACCATGCTGCACATATAAATATAATTTATTGAATAGAAGTCGTAAATTAAATTTATCACAGTAGGCAAAAGGACGTTATATACCTCGATTTGAGGTATTCTACTTGAATAATTTATTAAAACATTTCATTTGTTTTACATTGTGCCGGGAATCACATTAGCAAATAAAATATCAAGGCGAATGAAAACGAAATAAAAATATAGACTTATATATCATGTATATGTGTATTAAATAAAATGGTTGTTTGATTGTATGTGTAATTCACTGAAACGTTGGACTGGATAATATATAATCGATAATACGCAATGGTGAGAAATGATATTCCAGAGAAAGACTGAAGGTAAATTCGATCTTCTGCAGGACGTATAGGCCAAATGGGTGATTTTAATTTCGAAAATAATGAGCACTAAAATTCACTTAGCGCATGTTTTTAATCTGGTGGATAATTATATCATTATCTGATTATAGCGTATTCAGCTCTGCCGTGCAAAGGCAAACATTAGTAAGTGCTTACTTTGTTAGTAAGCACTTACTGCTGTTGACATTGCAGGTCACCAGCGTGTCTAGATATGGTCATTACCATGATTACGTACATGTAGGCCTACCTCCCCAAGCTCAGTCGTTTCTTTTATATAACTTGTATTGTAGTAACGTTATTCATCGAATAAGAATAGGCATATATCCATCAAAACCAAAACCTTCTGAGCTTTCATTTCAGTGGCGGGGGACCAAGGGGGGGGGGGTGTGGGGATGATTCGGAGGTCCCGACCCCTCTTTTAGAAGCTATACATTTTCCTTTAGAAACATCGCTCTAAACTTCTCAAACATTGGTATTTGACACTTAAAATGTTCTTTGATGGTTCCCGAATTACAGTTTATTATTAGGAGAAGACTAAGAAACCATTGTTTCACTTCCAAATTGATCATTTTTTTGCCAGAAGAGCAACCAAATATGGGACCCATTTTTCAATAAAACCTTTGAAAAATAATTAATTATCAAAATTGTGAATCCGTCCCTGCATTTGAGATATTCAACTAAAAAAAGCTAATTAAACTAAAAAAACAGACTGTTTTCATTCACTTAGAGATGTGAATTGCAGCAGCAATTCACATCTCAAAGTGAATGAAAACGAGAATAAAGAAATACCTGGGTGTGAGGAAGGTTAAATACATCTCATTAATATATATTGTTGGGGGCAACAATATCCATTGTCGAGTGATAATACAACACATCCATGGCTGCAGGAGGGTTGCTAGACCAGTCAGGTGAGACAATGTGTCTTTTTTGACATCTGATAAGAACACTGGTCATGCACCTGCAACTCGATCTTTGCATTTATTTCAAGGACTGAGCTGAAACACGCGATCTTGTCATTCATTCTCGTTAACTTTTAATGCCGTCGTCATGCGCATTAAGCATGTTTATCAATTCACCTATGGCCTGTAATGGGCTTACACAATATTGCAATTATCCGTACATTACAATCGTTGCTAGGCTCAGTTAATTATGTAGGCCTATGTATTACATAGGAGGGCGAGTGACGTATACAGGTATATGTCATAATTAGTTATATCCAAGGTTAAATTTCCCGGTGCTAAGTATCTCCACTGCCAGCTTCTATGTCTATGCCTCACTTTGTTAGGGTAACGTTACTGAAGGCCTAATATGTGCTCTCCAAAATATCTACATACAGCTCGAATCGTATTCAACGTTCACGCTATCAATCCTTGATGTTGACTCTAAATTAATTAAAAAAAATATATATATTTTCTTAACAGCGCATATAAATCGCCAACGACAAAATAATGTCCGGTGTACAATGCAGTGCGTGGGACTGTCCGTATCATGCCTGCATTTCACCTGTTTACGGACAACTAAGACGCAGCAAACACGAGGCATTGATCCAATGACGGCTTAGTGTCAGGCCAGCGTCTGCGATGCATGCCCTACAATAAACCGACTTTGGGTGTCAAAGTCTCCTGTTTGCTGAGTGGAGAGTGGACACACACGCGAGGCCTCTCACGCTAACACAGCGGCAAGAGTGCAGCCAAAAGCTCAGTTAACTTGCATAAGTAAGCTTTCCTTTTAGGCCTACAGGTATATAATTAATATATATTATGCCAATCTTTGCCAGACAATATAATCTATTCTGTATAGCGGCATATGTTCGGATGTACCGGTATTGCTTTAATGCTAGGATGCATGCTTTTTTTCAATCTATACGATTTAAAAAGAAATATTTCACAGAAGGTGTGAATATAAATTTGCATCTGGCACCAGTGTTCTTGGGTGTAGAAAAATCCGGAAATCAAGAATACGTAAGACCAGAAATGCATAACGTATTATGCATTTTTGGTAAGACGTATTAAAAACCCCTGACGAAGATAAATTCTACCTAGGAGTATCACCATCAGTTAGTTTACCAATAGGGAGCCTTTCGAATGTTTTTTGTTGACATTTGGATCAGCTGCCCTGACCAGTGTGAAGGAGGTGACATTCATATACATGCATGTACACACATATAGGGGGAAAAAATACTCCATACGAAATGTCTTTTTTCTCAATTAGTGTTTTCAATAATTGCATTTTTAGGATTGTTCCATATTTGAATTGTACTGTTGTATGTGTTTTCCCATCTCAAAACATTCACACAACTATTAAAATCGTCGAAATTAAATAACTGACAAAATGTCAAATTCCAAAACTAAAATAACACTATTGACAGTCAGTCAGAGACTGCAAATCTCCGCAGCGTCACTCACTCACTCACTCACTCACTCACTCACTCACTCACTCACTCACTCACTCACTCACTCACTCACTCACTCACTCACTCACTCACTCACTCACTCACTCACTCACTCACTCACTCACTCACTCACTCACTCACTCACTCACTCACTCACTCACTCACTCACTCACTCACTCACTCACACTCGCTCGCTCGCTCGCTCGCTCGCTCGCTCGCTCACTCACTCACTCACTCACTCACTCACTCACTCACTCACTCACTCACTCACTCACTCACTCACTCACTCACTCACTCACTCACTCACTCACTCACTCACTCACTCACTCACTCACTCACTCACTCACTCACTCACTCACTCACTCACTCACTCACTCACTCACATACTCACTCACTCACTCACTCACTCACTCAGAGTCACAGTGACCTACCATGTATAATGGTAAAGTCTATCATTTATTTTCACATATAATAAATAATAAATATGATTGACAAAACTGCCAAAGAGCTGTTTATAACCGTTCCAAATTAGGCGCGACGAAGATGATTTGATAGGACCTTCAATGTCTCGTGCATGATTTAAAATATTACAATAATACTTCCATAAACGAGATATAAGCCTCATTTGACAACCTTGGTCATCAACAGTCTTAATAATTTTTTTAATAAAATGTAATTTATACCATGACAAATTAATATGCTACTAGGATAACTCTGTTATATTCTTCAACTTGTATTATCAAAGCAGTTTTTACTTGGGAACAATACTTAACCCTTTAACCGCCAAATTATTCAATCTGAATTTTCACCCACTTGAAATTGTGTCTCGCTGACGCGATCCACAACTTCAAGTGAGTGAAAATTATTCAGATTTCACAAAATGGAGGTCAACTCTTTTCAAATATTACTGATTGATGTCATATTTTATCTTTAACATGTTTAAAAGGTGGTACTTAATGTGCTAATAAAAAATGAAAACCCGAATATATGCGACACCGGCGGTTAAAGGGTTAATGGATATTTTTTAAAAATTGTCAAATTTCAGATATTATCATTATTTGTATCATATGTTATAAAGGTTATGATTGTCAACCGTATTTCGTCTGCTTGAACATTATTCACAAACATGACCACCTTCACAATTAAAACAAATTCTTTAAGGATGCCATAAAACAATTTCAAAAAAACTATCATAAGCTGATAAAGTAAACTGTTCTAGTAAAGCGCTGGGTATTTCTTTGAACTTTGTAACGCAGTTGACTTATTAGACCAATTGGACAAACTTCCAAAATATTGTGTAAGTGACATAGCTTATACATATTTGATGTGTACTATTTTATTTTAAAAATGAGTATGAAATTTGACATTATATTTCTTACATTTGCTCGAACATAATTATAGGAATATAGAGAACTATATATATAAAAACATATGTTTTTTTCCAAACTCATGAAACACGAGATGCACTATTTATTAAATATGTAGCTGAATGTAAATGTATCTTTACATAAAAATATTTAAATAGTAGGTTTGATTATTTAAAAAAAAATGTTCAGTCACATTATCATGTTTTATTTAGTATGCAATTATGGCATAGGTATACTGTAGATGTGGTAATTCGCGTGTTTAAATTTTCGCAAATTTCCGATTTTGGAATTTTTCACGAAGTTTAGAATTCGCGAATTTTCATTTTTCTTCAGTATCGCTGTTATAATAACAATTTTCGCGAGATTCTTGAATTCGTGAATTTGTCCTCCTCGCGGCATTCGCGAAAATTAAAACCACGCGAATATTACCAGATCTACTGTATACCAAAGCAACAGAATTAACAAAAGAAGGCAGCGCGATACATATTACAATAAAAAGCGTTACAACAACATAGTCGTAAACAGACAGAAACCGCAAACACCCGCCGGTCGCAGTGGTTGTTATTGGATAAGAATCGTAATCTGTATGGGTCATACACAAAATTTTCTTCATTAATTCATTAATTATGCTGACAGACGAACAAAATGACGTACAGACAAACCAACACGACCAAAAACATAAACTCCTTTGGCGGAGGTAATCAGGAGAGACTTGGGAGAGAGCTGACCCAGTGAACACAAAACATTTGTATAACTTTGCACAACGTCGGCCCAACGTCTTCGCCGTTGGTCCAACATTGTACAAATGTTATACAAATGTTTACTGGGGAGTCATTTTTTACATCTGGACACTGTCTGGTTTCCTATTTGTCATATTCTACTTTACCAGCAAACACAACACATTTGTATAACATTTGTACAATGTGGGACCAACGTCGAAGATGTTGGGCTGACGTTGTACAAATGTTATACAAATGTTTTGTGTTTTCTTGGTTCTTGTTGCTTTGCAATGCAATCTGGAACTTTGCAGTAGGTCTATTATGATATGCTTCATTGGGAAAAAATGATTCACAAGAGGTGTTCTTTTAGTCCAACTCTTTCAGAACGTGGGGGATATAAATGAAATGAATCGGGCCTTAGGCCAGAGACCAGGAACCGAACCCCGAACTCTAGCGTGAAAGGCAGCGGTGCTAACCACTACCCTAGGGCCCCCGCCCGTGGGGGATATGAGCCATTGTCGAAGGAGTTTTGAGCCACCATGTGGGAGAGATGAGCCATGACCTAAACTTAAATCCAAACTTCCCAATCTTAAAACATTACTGTTCCAGTTCTCCGCATAACTATTTAGGCCTACTCTTTATTAAAGGCATATATTTTAATGTAATAGTTGGCAAGACTTGTTCCCTAATTAGTAGCCTTGACGGAGGATAGTAGGCATATCATAGCCATTATAAAAAACACACCAAATCAATGTTCAGTAACACTAGACTTCGCAAGTCACTTTTTAAAGGAATGTATGTCCCCTTTAACCTACAAATTATTCAATTTGAATTTTCACCGACTTGAAGTTGTGTCTCGCCGACGCGATCCACAACTTCAAGTGAGTAAAAAATATTTAGATGTGACCAAATGGAGGTCAACTCTTTTCAAATCTTGCAGGTTGATGTCACATTTTATCTTTAACATATTTTAAATGTGGTACTTAATGTGCTAATAAAAAATGAAAAACCCGAATATATGCGACACCGGCGGTTGAAGGGTTAAGTGTATATTTAACTGATGGCAACGGCTAGATAATGCATTACATTTCTATAAAAATGGAGCTGGCTCTAATCTCCATGAGATACGTAATCCAGCAAACACAAAACATTTGCATAACATTGCACAATGTTGGACCAACGTCGAAGACGTTGGGTCGACATTGTGCAAATGATTTACAAATGTTTTGTGTATGCTGGGGAGCCTGTTTCACGATTTCGAAAATATTAGATATAGGGCTAATTAGAATTAAATAATTATATATATGGCCTGGACTATGTGACAGTCAATACACTCGACACTTTAATAATAACGAACTGTTTTTTATTCATTTCAAATCACAGTAATAATGACTACAGCAACAAACAACCACGACAAATTCAAAAAAAAAAAATATTATGTACATATTTATATTGCTTGTATCAACACAACAGTGTTTTCGTAGATTATTTAGTTTGCATCTTTAAATATTTACCGCCTTCTATTACATTTTCCTAATATAAAATAAAAAGTAGGATATAAGAAACGATCATGTATTCAAATAAACCGAAACACTTTGTCTCCGTGTAACGTTAATTAAAAAAGCTTAGGTTTTCAATTCAATTCTAAAACATGTCTTTGTATTAAATCTGTATTTTGTTTTATTCATTGAAATAACGGTTGTTCTGAAATTGGGCGGCTTTCATGATACTAATACCGATCATCCCAAAAAAAACAAAAACATTTGTATAACATGATTGTATACAACGTTGCCCCAACGTCTTCGATGTTGGCTCAACTTTTTATAAATGTTATTCAAATGTGGTTGTTTTGCTTGGACATTGCATAGTCTCAAGCAGATCTCCTCATCTCTGTCGTGCAGAGCCAGAAGGCAGTCTCTGCTCGTTATATTAACAGCCCGACTCATATTATACATCGGTATTTATTAGCCGTGTCGTCCTCTCCGAGGCTGTGGATTGCTTTATTTGCTTTACCGGAAAAAATCCAACATGGCGGTGACTGAGAGCGCTCCCGACCCCGAGGTCCGTACAAATATTCATAGCTTTTTAATGACTGTACGAGGTCTGAGCTGAGCATGCGGGCATGAACTGAAATGTTAATCATTCTAAAAAAAAAAAATTGCCTTGATTATTCAGCGCTATTTTCCGATATCACAGTCCAAAGAAATGTCCCACGATTTTGTACGCGGTCAATCTGTGGCTGAAACCTGTTTCAACCACTGGGGCGAGGTATTTATATGATTACTAACATAATAATATGGTTGCAATATAACAATACGCTCATGCATTAATAAAATAAGTATGTATGTGTTTAATTTAATTTGAGTTATAATAGTAAAAATGTGGTAAATAACAGGATCGAGAGTATACGACATTTAAATATAAGCAGAAATACATATATCAATCAATAGATGATAATATGTACAATATAAGGTATATCGTTCTAACTGTGCGCACTTAACATACACATTCATGTAATAGAACATAGACATACATGATTTATATTGCAAAATTTGAGATCTAAAAATCCAAAATTCGAATAACTATATGATATATTACCATGAAATTAGTTGTGTATAATACATAAGTCTACAATTCGTCGGAAATCATTCAATGTAAACTTAATAGTAGCGTGTCATTGTGTTTTTTGCTAAATCAAATATTTTAAAGATTGATCCAAACTGGTGAACAAAATCATAATGATTATACACCTTACGTTAGCCAAAAAAATTATATACCTACAGCTTAACACATTACTGCATGGGATGTTAAATTATATAGCTTTTCGCATTATCCCTCACATACAATACAGCCTTTTATATGCTGTGAGACAGACTTATGAATAATAATGAGTGCAAATTTGCGGGTACTTGTTTTGAAGGATCTCTTATGAAACATGTGCAAAACGAAAAAGTTGCATAAAGCAGTAACTAAAATATCATAATGCATTATATAAATAACAGAGAAGATAATTTATGTAAATTCACAGTGAAAGTTTTAGTGCAAGTGAATGATCATATCTGCCAGCCAATAGGCCTACAGTTAACTCTTCACAGTTAACTCGCACTTGCTTAACCAGTTTTTGGCAGAGAAAAATGTCTTGAAATCTGTGAAACTAACGTGCGATGTCACTTAATTATAGGGCCTATGTGTCATTTTCGGTCACTTGAAGCAGTGGATCGTTGCAGCGAGACACAACTTCAAGTGAAAAAGGTTGAATAGATCAGAGCTTTAGTGGTTAAAGCTTATGACAATCTGTTCTGTTGTAGTGTTATTAATATATACACTATGTACACTATACCTACAACTACGTCAAATCCCAGCAAACGCAAAACATTTGTATAACATTTGTACAATGTTGGTCCAACGTCGGCGACGTTGGGCCGACGTTGTATAAATGTTATACAAATGTTTTGTGTTTGCTGGGAGCAGACCCTTACCCAGATTTATTTGACTACCATTAGGAGACCATTATTAGGCCCACAAAGCAATATTATGTCATAAATAAACGCATGTGTTATGATTATACAAGTATCATTATATAGCAATAATATTTATAATAAGCATTGGTAAAAATATTACTATAGGTAATTTATAACGTCGGGGTACCAAATCTAGAGAGAAGAGCGTAGCTGTGACCTTGGCAACATACCCACTTTGTAACAATCTATAGGCCTACTCACTCGATTGGGAGATGGTGGTGAGATGTGGGAATGATCTATACACTTATAGCGAATTGTCAGGGATTTACTGGACGCATGTGCTTTCTCCGTAAATGGTGTATCATTTTACTGACTATGGTGCTGGCTTTGCGGTTAGCAATTTTTTGGTCAGCTTGAAATATGATAGTTTCCAAAGTGATATACCAGCATGACGATGTTGTCAGGTGTCATGACCCCCCTTCTAGAATCTAAATTGTCCAAAATCGCCCTAAATCAATATCTGATACTTAAAATGTTCACAAGTGGAACACCAAACTCGCGTTCTTCAGCTGAGATGATAAAATAAATTATTGTTTTACGGCGAAATTTAAACATAAATGCGGCATGACAACCTGCACATTCATATCTCAACCATAAATCCCAGATCCGCTCCTTCCCACTATAACAAACAGCAAAATCTAATTGATAATAACCCTTATCTCTCTGAAGTATATAATATAAGGGATTTTTTCAATTTGAAATCGTCATGTCAGCTCTTTCCGCTTCATTGAAATATACCTATGGTATGTGTTTGTAACGCCCATTATAAATATATAGGGCTAATTCCTTCAGTGCGGGGATCGTATACGTCAGAATCTGACGTCTTTTGAAACGTCAGAATCTGACGTTTCAAAAGACGTCAGATTCTGACGTATAGAGACGGTCCCCACGCTGAAAGGGTCAAGTAAAATGCTGGTTGTGGATGTACTATACCAAGCAACAAATTAAGAGAAAGTGCTCTGTAGGCTTATCTCATTATAACAAATTACAATGATACAAATGTAATTGACAGAGAATGTGCTACTAATGTAAGAATTATCACAATCAACTGATTAACCCTCATCCTTATAAGTTAATTTAGCTAAATTTTCAACCACTTGAAGTTCAAAATGTGGTTGAAAATGACTCATATTTGTTCAAATAGAGACCAAACATTTGCAAATCTTGACGTTTAAACAGTCCATTTCCAACAACAGTGATTAAATCGGCTGATAAAATTAATTAAAAACGACTCTTGTCGTGATCAGCAGGCGAAATATTGTTAAATCACAAACATGAACATGATGAAGGTGATGAAGGGAACATTGTAAAATGGCAGCTAGGACAGTTGCATCCCAGGGGGACAACACATTGTCAGCAGACACAATACGTTGAATCAATGTTGGCTTCATGTTGGGCCAGCGTCGCAGACTGTGGTAGGCCTACAACATTGAGCCATCATTTAGTCATGGTCAACGCTTTAAGGTGTGGGGTCCGTTGTTGATCAGTGACGCGCAACGACTCAGCTGCTTCAATCCTTCTCCTGATGAGACCGTATAGCCTATAGGCCCACACGGGTTGAAGCTAGTTTCAAACCAAATAAAATGCCACTGAAATTGATACAATAGTTTGTGATGGATGTTCAGTTAATCAAATAATTCAATTCGAGAGATGTCTATTTTATCATATAAATATATAGTTTACATTCTTTTGTAGCAGCTACAAATGAATAAAAAATAATTCAGTAGGACAAGGCTTAAGCATGTCCCAAAAGATCCACTTTAAATTGAGGGCTCCAATCACCACTATTGTACCAATCCACGCACGCGAATTTCCAGTACCTGGCCGTGACGGTATTGTCAAACCAGACGGTGCCTTCGAGGCCTATATAGGGTATTGCACTGTCATCAAGAATCAGGTTGTAATTCGTGCCATCAGATGAGGTATAGAGGTCAAGGCTGAGACAGAGGTTCCCCCAGTATGTACACCTTGTGTTGTAATATCCGTAGACAACGTACTCCTGAAGGAGATCTATCTTAAGCCATTCTGGACTGGACCAGTAAGCCACGTACATGCAAGGTGCGGCGTTGTTGCCATCCACCCTGGCCAGTGCAGGTGCCCAGTCACCTTCTTCTGTAATGAGCCACGAGTAGGCAGTGAAACTGGAATCAGGAATGTTGTATTCGGTGATGATGAAGTAGGACTGGTAGAAGGGGAATTCCAGGTTCACGCACTCTCCACTTCTACACCACTGCCGATAGAGGCGATAATATCGCCAGGTCCATCCTGTCACGTCTTCATAGTCGTCCAGTTTGCTGTGATCCACACAGGCGTACCTTGGCGGGTACGTGGTGGTGATCGGAGCACACGTTCCGTTCTCAATGAGTGGTGGGAATGGCAGATTTTCAGGTGCTGACTCTTCTCCCCTCGTCATCATTAACACGGCTGAGAAGTCAGCTTTTTCCCGAGCTCGACAAGGCCCATAGAGAAATTTGCTGGTCGCCATCTCGTGGCATGATTGTAATGGTTCACGAAGGAGACTCTTCATCGCCTCCTTTAGAAGGGTGTCAAAGCTGAGGACAAGTGGCACTAACAGAGATATTAATAACACGCTCCTCAAAATATGCATGCTGGTGTTCATATAGGAGATATTGTTTGCCTTTGGTTTCGTCTCTTTAGCCTAAATCCTGAGTCAGGTCACGTTCTGTCTTCGGTTAGGCCCCCTATATAGTTAAAATGACTCGTCAGAATCGCAGTATAGTTTTTGATTGCTGTTATTTAGGCGATTGTGTAATCTAGTATTTTTATATAGAACAACAATTATAAGCAAATCATACAGTTGCCTTTAATTTGCAGCAAGTTACACGTGAACTGTTCAATTGTTGTGCATATTTGATTCACAGCTGCACTGTTGCACCTACTTTTGTGGCCACACTTACTTGCTCCTCTTGACTGTTCAATTTATTCCATCCGGGCCTATGCATGGATATGCGATCAGATGTGCACTGAAGTTAAATGTTAGGGCCTACTCTTTGACTCTGGTGTAGGACTATAGTAGTTTTGCTCCTCTAATTACAATAGAAGCAGAGTTTAAATATTGATGATTGTTCCACAACAACAGCACGCAGTGGTAAACATGTCGTATTCTCAGACTGCAGCGAAAGTGCATGCCATTAAATTTTTAAAGCATGGATTTGCGGACCAATAATTTCCCTTTCATGACTACAAATATACCACTCATCAACATCAACCTTGATAGTTTATTTAGCACCACTGACAACCTTGGAAGATCGGCCTATGCTGACACTAATTTGTCCCATAGTTCAGAGGGTTTTATTTATGGTTTAGTGGGCAAATGATTCTTACAAATAAATAATTTCATTTCTGTATATCAGGTTCAACAAATATGAGTAATTTTCACTCACTTAAAAGATGTGAGTGAAAATTGGAATAAGGTAACTTAGGGGTCTTGTCAAGTTAAAAAAAAATCAAAAAATCCGAGAAAAACTTGGATTGGCCAGTGCTTCAAACTGTTCAAAGGCCAGAGTGTACAGTGCTACCTCTCGTGGCACTGTGTAGGCTACCTCTCATGGTACCCATGGAACTGTGCTCTATAAACACTGATAAAGAACCCTTGAAGTCATTCGAAATAAGAGTAGGGCATATAAAGTCCCGGCTTCGGGTTTCCTTTTGTCGCCATATTGCCATGAATATGTAGAAAGCGACGTAAAGCATTATTCACTCACTCACATTTGCTTAGAGCAAGTATTGCCTATTATCGATCGTTTGTATTCTGTTTTATTAGCATTAATTCACACTTAATGGGAACGAATTATGTGTTTAAACATCAAGATTGGCGAATCTTTCGTCACAAATTCAACACATCTGTGAAATTCCCACCCAGGTCGCGGTAGTCGAGTGAATGAGAGTTTGGCCATCTCTACCAATCCTCATCCTACGAAATATAGTGAGTTGTACGAGCTGAATACGAGCCCAAGAGTCAGGTAGCTCAGCCAAATTATCGTTACATGGCGGATAAAAACAGCAAATTGTGCATGATGCTCACTAATTAACTTTAGCCTAGGAGCCCTCTTGAATTTCAAAAATGTTGATGTAAAACGTAAAAATCCAAAATGGCCGCCGCTTCGACCAAAGTCAAAAAATAAATTGATATAATTTGCGATAAGCAAATTCATGATTTTGGTGTCTACCATGGAATTTGAAAGTATGTTCGGCATAGTACCCAAGGGGACTCCGAAAAATATCACCCCCTCGCATCGCATAGCAGCCGAGGCTGGAGCTGCGCTCAAAACCCCTATTTTTTGGTTAGGTGGACAACATCTGCCGTCAAGGGATGGTGTAATTTTTCTGATCCCCTAGATATTCCTGAGTATATCTAGGGTGGCCACCCCGCTTGCCAAAATATTCTGAAATACATAATTGATCATATTTTGGCTTTTAATCTACTAAGAAATATGATTTTAGTTGCTAATCATACATTTACAGAGCTAAGAAATAGATTAAATATATTTTGATTGCAAACTGATTATATGTTTGGTGTAAAATCCAAAATGGTCGCCAAAAATAACGAGAAATCAAATATTTTATCACTATAACCCAATGAACTAATGCATATAAAGTTAATATACCCCTAGAACCCTCCATGAGTGGCATAATTTTGCTCCGAGACCTCTCCTGTCTGAGAAGCAGTCACTTAACACGTGATCAGTATGGAGAAGGTTCCCAATATTGCCGACTTTCAAAATGACTACCATGAATTACCGACATCACCTGAAATACATAAATGATCGTATCCTGGCTATAAATATACTTGGAATGATTATTTTAGTGGCTAATCATATATTGTCAGATCCAAAGAATCCATTAAAATTACTTGTGATTGCCAACTAATAATATTGATGGTGGTAAATCCAAAATTGCCGCCAAAAATAACAAAACATCACATATTTTACACTAAAACCCAATAAACAAACTCATATAAAGTTAATATAACCTCAGGACCCTACATGAGTGGCATAGGTTTGTTTAGAGACTTCTCCTGGGTGAGAAACAGCCAATTGACACGTGATCTGTATTGAGAAAGTTCCCAATATGGCCAACTTCAAAATGGCTACAATCAAAATACCGAAATTACCTGAATTACATAAATGATCGTATCTGGGCTATACATCTACTGATTATTTCAGTGGCTAATCATATTTTTTATTATCCAAGGAATCGGATAAATTGGTAACATTATGACTTTTCGAACTATTTTATGGCCATCAGACGTACAATATGGATATAAAACAGAAGCAATGACTTTGTGAAAAAACACTCAAGCCTAAAGCTCAAAATAAATGGCTTTAGGCAAAACACGTCACTGCTGCTGGGGCATTTCGAAAAAATGTTGTTAATAATTCCAGACACAAATTTAAAGCAACACTGGAGTGGAAGCATTCAAAAGTACAGACTTACCACATGTCAAAGAGAGAAAGCAATAAAAACGTTTCTTAATACTGGAGGAAAAAACTGTTGATTGTTGTGCTAGATACATATCATTTCAACCCTTACAATCAAAATACAACAACAACAAAATACTACAGAGATACCTCCAGAAGTTGGAATTCTACAAAGGCTCGCTGAAGTAAATAAATGAAATGAATCGGGCTTTAGGCCACCTTTGTGCACATATAGGCTAAACTGGGCCAGGAGAACCTCCTGAGGATGATGAGATGAATGAGATGCCACTGTCCTCCAGACACAGGTTTTCGAAATTCGGGCCCTGGCGGTCTTAGGTGATTTGATCAATCATTCTTACTCATTGCAAGAGTATTGTCTTATGTTGGGAATGACTGTTCACGTTAGGTGTCCGGGGCGTCTGAACAAATAGGATTTTAAGAAATAATGTAGGAAAAGCTTGAAAAGTATGAGAAGTTGGATCGCTGGACATCCTGACAATGTGATTCTGGAGGCCTGTATTGTTTCCTTTCAAAGAGAGCTATAATTGGCATTTCTTCGCACCATTGCCACAATTTGAGAATGCTGCTATGGAAATAATGGCATATTGATATAGGAACAGGTTTTTTCGTATTTTAGTTTTTCTAATGTGTGTTACTCTCAGTTGTTGTAGATTGCGCGACAAGATTTATGCTAGTAGTGCCTACCATCCTTTGTGGATGTTTCCGCATGATAAGCACCATCATCTAGATCCAATCTTAAGCAAAGTAACTTGAGTAAAATCAGAATGTCATGAATAATTCTGTGCATACAACGCATGACGTCTACAACATACTGGATTCCTCGGGTATGATGTGGATTGAAATAAGAGGTACCAGGTTGACATAGTCCAGAATAAGCATTACTGAGGTTTTGAACATGTTCGCATGATCTTCTCAGTAAACAAATAGTGATATTGGTATTGATAATACATCAGACTCTACAACCACTGACAAAACCCATTATGTAATTAGCTATATATATTTGAAGTACATTTCTATTCACATTCCTAACCTTCTTGACTGGTAGCTCGATTGACTTCTCTACATCAAACAGATTGGCGAAGGGGGGAGCCTAGCCTAGTTGAACGGCATAGCTGGTTTATTACTGAACCACTCAGCAACAAATCTTTGGTTGAGAAAATCCAGAATATATACATGTCATTATTACCAAGAATGGAACATAAAAACTCAAAGACTCAAGGCCGTGGTAATTGTCAAGTTAGTTATAGACAAAATACACCAGAAATTCCCAACTTTGATCATTGGATTGTATTCCATCAAGAAAGGGCAACAACAATTAACATAAGCATGGGAATGGGGTGTCAACGGTTGTCAATGAATACCATATATCTTGCTGATGCACAACCATATAAATTCACATTCATTAATTGATACCTGGTGTAAGGTTTGGTCATGCCATTAAACGATATTGCGACTTAAACGGTCGCAAAATATGATCATCATCATCAATAAACAAGATAATGAGTACAATATGCCCTGATTCAGCACAAGCAGGAAAAATAAAAATCATCTCAACACACAGTCTATCAAGAGACAACAAAAATAAAAATGAACAAAACGTTAGCATTTTCACATAATATTACCCGACATGTATATCCATCAACGACTACAGACAAGTGTCCCTGAACATCAAAGCAAGATTGAATAAAATTCATCTGAACCATCGGTCTTATTTAATAATATACCCAAAATACAACTAAATATTTTTAACCTAAATAAAACTAGATTAACTAGATGATATCACAGTTCGAGCTGATGTTTTTAAAGCGTTTTTTTATACTTGAAGTACAATGGAAGTAAAATAAGGATTACATTAGATAAACATCTCTGTCAAATGTCAACTTGTGTTTGGTTTAGTATTTTAGCTTAATGATCACCTTACGTTGGCATCTCAATATTTGATTAGATAATATTAATGACATTAGCTCTTAAAATTAAAAAAAGCAAGAACAGGTACATTACAATATCATTAGTGAAGCACCAAAGAAAGCTGCGTATCATTCAGATATGCGAACATTTATAAAAACAAGAAAGTTAACAATAAAGAGACTATTAAATATACCCTATTCAACAATTTACCAGGCTATTCCATTCAATTAGGCAAACAGAAAAAAAATATTCAAAATTGCTCATATATTAAGCGAAAAATAAAATGTCCAATGCAATCAACGTCTTCAAAGTACATGCAGTTTATAATGCGGTATGAAATTAAATTCTAGACCTAGTTTGTTTAGAATATACAAGTTGACAATAGTCGCTTGTAAAAAATGGATGATTTTCATGTCGGGCATTGGCAGCCATGTTGGTTTTGACAGCTAGATGATATTGAAACGTAAAATAACCATTCCAACGTAATCAGTGTAAGTAAATTGTCAAAAAATGAGGTATCACATTAGATTATATGCCTATTATGTCAAAAGGTAATTTTCAAGTTGGCCCCCGATTGTGGTTTCGACCTCTGGATGTCCTTGAAAAATAAAATAACAATTCGATTGCAATCAGCTTCTTCAAATTAGTTTTAAATGCGGTATTAAACTAAATTCTAGACCTAATATTTCAGAATAGATTAATTGACCATGTAAACGATAGTCGCTTGTAAAAATGGCTGATTGTAATGTCGGATTTTGGCAGCCATCTTGGTTTTGACCTCTATAAGACATTGAAACGTTGAAAAACCATTTCAACGTAATCAGTGTACCCAACTTATTCGAAAATGCGGTATTACATTAAATTCCAGGGCTAATATGTCAAAAGTTAAAAAAATCCAGATGACGAAGTTTATTTTGGCGGCCATCTTGGATTTGGCGGCCATTTTGAATGATTTATGACCTTGAAAAATAAAAATAACCAGTCCAACGTAATCAGTGTAACAAAGTTAGTTGAAAATGAGATTTTACATTGCATTTTAGCCCTATTATGTCAAAAGTATTTTTTTCAAGATGGCCACAGATTTTGGTTTTGACCTCTATATGACCTGTGGATGACATTCAAACATAAAATAACACTTCCACTGCAATCGATACATTTAACATAGTTTAAAATTATGTATTACATGAAATTTTAGAATTAATATTGCAAAGTATACAAATTGACAATAGTCTCTTGTAAAAATAAATAATTTTTATGTCGGGCATTGGCGGACATCTTGGTTTTGACCTCTAGATAACCTCCAAACGTATAATTACCCATTCCAACGTAATCAGTGTACCCAAATTAACCAAAAATGAGTTATTACATTAGATTATAGGACTATAATGTCAAAAATTAAAAAATCAAAATGACAACATAAATGTTGGCGGCCATCTTGGATTTGGCGGCCATTTTGCATGTTTTTTGATGATTTTTCGTTTTGTTATCGGGCACCATTCGATTCAGCATATCAAAAAGATCCTATATCTAAATTTTTACATTTTTAGTACGAAAACTACCATGGGTTGGTTATTTTGCATGATATTGGATATTTTGTCCTGGCTATTATGGCGATATTAAGTGACAATTCCTAGTATTTGACGCCCATCTTGGATTTTAGGCTTTAGCACCTTCTGTGTGGATTTTCGTGAGGGGTGGCCACCCTAGAAGTCATTTAGGAGGTCCAAGTTAGTGAAAAAAACACACCACCCTTTGACGGCAGATATTGTCCACCTTAGATATTATGGCTCCTGGAGTATAGTACTTAGTGTAGCCTGAAATAATTATTTTAGACATTGCATTGCTGGTAAAATCCAAGATGGCCTCTATTTGGGCAGGGGTTAGCTATAAATTGATATCATTTTCGACAAAATAGATCGACACAAATTTAGATTTTGGGGTTTACTCTGCGTTTTTCTTGAATATCCGACATAGTGGTGTGGTTGGAAAATACTTTGGACATTGCCTTCTGGGTAAAATCCAAGATTGCCGCTATTTGCGCAAACCAAAAATTATTCTAATTTTCAACAGAATTAAAGCAGATTCGTTATTTTGGTATCTAACATAATAAAATTATATGATTTTCATATAATCATGTAGTGAGTGGCAAAAATCGTTTTAGATATCGTAAACCGAGATGGCAGTCATTAATCAAACAAAATGGCCTTCAGAGGGCTTTGACATGTGTTGACAATAGAGTTTTTAGGTCATCAGGAATAAAGGAATTCAAGAGAGCAGCCTGAAGGCACACAAACTGGCCATCCCAGAGCAACGAACGAGTACAAAATATGTGGACTAAAACTTTACCAGGAGACAAATCAAAGAGTTTGGTGTTTACCCTGGACTTTTTAGGTACGACTGACATTGTGTCATTATCAAAAATAGGCCATCAGCGATGGGAATAATAAGATGTTGAAGTTAGCTGGAAAGACACGTTAGGGAACTATTTGCCTTATTTGAGTGACGATTATGCACAGTATCCAATTAAATGGAAACACATTATAATTATTTCGTATTGTCAATATAGATGATAATGATAAAATGTCGTTTTTTGGTTATTTATAATATCCTCCTTGAGAGAATTGTGGCCGGTTTCTTGGCTTCGACTTGCAACTTCCATTCTCGCATGTCTCACAAACACTTATTTGATATAATGTTTCATCACACAATTCCGTTTACAATGTTGAAAGGTATCTTCAAATTTTGACTAAGAATGATTGGTAATTACATGCGCTATATGGAATCCACAGAGATTTCAATAAAATGTAGAAGTAAATTTTTTTATTATGATGGGACAACTAGTTGCCTGGAACCAAACCGATGCTCGTCAAGAATTTCAAAAATCCAAATTTAGAGAATTTATCAACTGATTTGTGCATCATAAACGTGTGTCCTCACTTGTTTCCACGTTCACAAATGTCATAAACAGAAACATAACCCTTGTTGAAAAACGTGCAATGCACAAGTGGACCAACCGACATGTATTGTAAATTAAACAAATACAAATATATGTGGGCAATTTACAATAATAATCACATTACAGACTCTCTACATATTCTGCATATCTATTCTGAAGTTTATATCTAAAAATACGTGTAAGCGAATAGTATTAAGTTTTGAAGGGGAAAAAATATGCCCAAGCTGAATTTTTCAGGAAACCTTCCAAATACTATTAGAGATAACATACTAAAACTCCCCGTGATTCCCGCTGGAGCCTTTCCCAATATTAAAGATGGCGTCCAAGATGGCCGCCAAAATGTTAACACAGCTATATAGACGGGTCAATATACCACCTCACCCCCCCAAAAAAATATGACAAAAGGTTTAAAACGGTTTTCTATTGTACTGGATATATAATGAATGACAGTCAATCGAAATCTGACTCCTGAAAAAGGATGACAACTCCAAGATGCCTATAATTTCACAATTAAACAATAATTCTTGTTTTTATTCCATGTTTTTAAAAGTTGGGAAACTCATTGGATACAATAACATTTAGGCAGTGTCAAAAGTCTTAAAATTGCGATGGGGCTAGGGGGGGGGGGGATTGGGGGGATGTATGGGAAAATCCAAGATCATGGCCAAGGTAAAATATGATTTTTCAACAAATAAAGGTGGGAACAAGTGAAATACCTCTTTTTCGTCTAATTTTGATTGGAAAATCCATTTCTTATATTATTTTTATGATTCAAGATTATCTTCAATGTCAAAGGGTCAATCTAAAAGTCAAATAATCAAAAATATGATTTTTACCAAATAAAGTTAAGAAATTGTGTGATACCTCATTTTCATGGAATTGTGACTGGTAAATCCTTTTATGGTATTAATATGGTTGTGATTCAAGGTGACCTTTAAGGTCAAAGGGTTAATTTTAAGGCCAAATTCCTTAAAATAATATTTTAAACAAATATAAATCTCAAAAAAACATCATATGTAGTACCTCGTTTTGAGGCGATTTTACTGGATAATCCACTTATGTTATTATTTCGGTGATACAAGGACTTCTTAGACATCAAAAAGTAAATTCCAAGGTCAAAATGTATAAAAAAAAATTGAAGATCCAAGGTCTTTAATTTTAAGGTCAAATAAAAGCAAGCGCAATACCTATTTTTCGTGTAAAAGCTAGGGGTAACTGACCTAATCTAACTTACTGGAAGATCCATTTCTGGGGATATTTTAGTGATCGATACAACTTCGTCTTAAAAATCAAATGTCAAATGAGCGAAAAGATGATTCTAACAATTTAAAATAACACAATGTAATACCTTATTTCAATTTAATTTTGAGTAGAAAATCCTTTTATGGTAGTAGTTTTATCCAAAAAAAACGGTTTACACAAATAAAAATAGAAACAAGTGTAATCCATATCTTTGATGAGGGTTTAACTGCATTTCTTGTAGTACAATTTTGATATTTCAAATCCTGTGTCTGGAGGGCAGTGCCATCTCATTTATCTCGCCATCCTCAGGAGGTTCTCCTGGCCCAGTTTAGCCTGTATGTGCACAAAAGTGGCCTAAAACCGCATTCATTTCATTTGATTTTTCATAATTATGGGCATAAGGATATTTAGCTATTTTTGACTGAATAAAGTGTTCTTCAACGCCTCCCTACCGTTTTTTATCATTTTTCCGTTACCCTTTAACGCCATCAGATGCTCTCTTAACTCACGCCAATCGCCCATCAACACATTCCAATCACCATTTAGCTCCAATCCGTCACCCTTTAACACTTACTCATCCCCTTTTGTTCCCCTTCCATCGCATTTTAGGCAATAGCATTGCAATAATTACACCTTTCTGTCACCTTTTATGCCTCGTTGTCGCGCTTTAGCGCTACCTCGTCGTTCTTTAACGCCTCCCCATTGCCCTTTAACGTCTCCCTGTCTCCCTTTATTGCTTCTCGATCACCCTTCAATGCCTCTGTGGTGCCCTTTGACCCTTTTTCGTTGACCTTTAATGCCTTTAAATCAAATTTTCGATTACTTGACACTGAAGTTGACCATTTGCCATTGAAGATGACCTTGCATCATAAAAAATATAAGGAATGAATTTTGTAGTCAAAATTACACGAAAAAAGATCTTACACTTGTCCTTACTTTTATTTGTTGAAAAATCCTATTTTACCTTTTATTTGACCTTTGATTCTGCCCCCTAGCCTTACTACCATCTTAGTTTTTTGACACCACCAGAATGTTACTGTAACCAATGAGTTCCCCAACTCTTAAAAACATAGATTATAAACAAGAATCGTGGTTTAATTGTAAATTTCGGGCAATTTAGGATGGTTTTATCGATTTTCAGGGCCAATGGCGACCATTTTCGGACTTTTATGGGTCAGATTTTTAGAGGACTTTTTCGTCATTCACTACATCCAGTAGGATAGAAAACCGTCGAAAAACCTTTTGTTTCTATTTTTTGGGGGTTCGAGTGGTTATTTTCATATATCTACCTGTCTAATTAGGAAAATACGACCAATATAAAGCAATGGTGTGAGCTGAACCAAATGGTTTTAAGTGTAGACAAAACAAAAGTTATGCTCATAAGCACCCGGGGACAAATCAACAAAACAAAAGCTAATGGCCAAAGTATACAAACAGCTAGAACAAGTCAAACTAGATTTGCCTGAGGGGCAAAGCTTGCGTCTCCACCCGCCCCACATAGTACATTTATTATAGAGAAATACACTGTCACCAAATTTTTATGTAAACCACGTGAAAATGTGATTTCAAAATCACACCAAAATCTAATCAGCATATGGCCAGGGTAAGTTGCTTCCTTGGAACAAATTGGTGAATCAGTTCAAGCTCTTCAGAGTAACATGTGATTCGTCGGCCATCTTGAATTTTGTTGAAAAAAATGAAAAAAGACAAACAATTCTCCTGACTTTTTTTCAGGGCCACTGAGCATACACAAAAGATCAAATTTGAGCTGTATAATCATATTACCAAATTTTGATAATAGCCAGAATGAGCAAAATTGAAATATCAGCTAAACTCCTGAAAAGTAAAAAAAATATAAGTTTTCATTATCATAATCACACAAAAAGCTAATCAGCACACATCCAGGGTAGGGTTATTCCTTTGAACCAAACATGAAACAAATCCATGAAGCAGTTCAAGCTCTAGAGAGTGACATAGAATTTTTGCAGCCATCTTGGATTTTGTTGAGAAGCTGAAAAACGCAAAAAAAAATTACCGGGCAAACTCCCTAAGGCGAGTATGCATACTGCAAATATTTAGAAATAATCCGATCATGGGTGTATAGCTACATTACCAAATTTTGATGATAACAAAAATGAACAAAACTGAAATATCCGTTAAAA
The DNA here is from genome assembly GCA_964017125.1 of Flabesymbios commensalis. Classification (NCBI taxonomy): domain Eukaryota; kingdom Metazoa; phylum Annelida; class Polychaeta; order Terebellida; family Flabelligeridae; genus Flabesymbios; species Flabesymbios commensalis. The sequence goes on from OZ024910.1 coordinate 27,773,538, forward strand.
TTCTGAAACGTAAAATAATCATAGTATTTATTATGAGAATCACACCAAAAACTAATCAGCACATGTGCAGAGTAGGGTATTTCTTTTATACCAAACATGAAACAAATCCATAAAGCTGTTCAAACTCTAGAGAGCAACATAGAATTTTGACGGCCATCTTGGATTTTGTTGATGAAGCTGAAAAACGTCAAAAAAAATTTACAGGGCAAATTTCCTAGGGCCAATATGCATACTGCAAATATTTAGAAATAATCCGACTAGGGTTGTATGGCTATGTTACCAAATTTTGATGATGGCAAAAATGAGCAAAACAGAAATATCCGCTAAAATACTAAAACGTAAAAAAATCAATTTTTTTATTATCAGAATAACACCAAAAGCTTTTCAGTTCACGGCCAGAGTAGGGTTTTTCCTTTAAACCAAACAATAAACAAATCGATGAAGCGGTTCAAGCTCTAGCGTGCGCCATAGGATTTTGACGGCCATCTTGGATTTTCTTAAAGAAACTAAAAAACGCAAAAAAAATTACCAGACAAATTCCCTAGGACCAGTATGCATACTGCAAATATTTGGAAATACTCCAAGTAGGGGTTGCGAGTGAGAGCAGAAACAAGTGGCGGCGGCAGCGGGCGCAGGGCTAGAAATTGGCCCCGCCCGATACGACCAACAATCTGGGAAGGACAAGTTCAGTTTCACTGAGCTTGTCCTACTGGACGAGTGCCTCTACTTGACAATTATTAGGAAGGACAAGTGATATTTTTGGGAAGGACTAGTCGATTTTTTAGCCAGTTGTGCGACTGGACAAGTGGAAATTTAGTCTAATTTCGAGCCCTGGGGCGGACTCAGCAAAAACAAGTCTGCACCACCACATAGTGGGTGGAGACTTAAAAAAGGAAAACTTCATATTGCAACAGAAATATTGTTCACCACATTAATATTTCGTGAACTTTGGGAATGGATTTCAAAGGCTGTGACTGCAGAAAGTTAAAGTCCTAGGATTTATATTTAAATGACTGAATGACAACGACTGGATGACAACATGTGATTTCAAATTTTTTTACTATGACAAAAACATAAATTGCTATTATTTTTTTTTTTCTTTTAGTCCCATTTTATTTGAAACCTGCTTGTACAAAGCCCTTGATAATATTGTTTTCTGTTAAATTCCTACAAACAAACATGAAGAGCTTTAAAAAATAAAAGCCAAAAATATATATATATATTTCACTGAAACGACACATGTAGTAGGCCTAAATCAGCAGCAGGGTGGTAATTGATTAACTGATAATATGTTTGATTGATATAATTAGCCAGGATTTAAAGAGATCTAACAAAACTCGTCACAGAATTGTAAAATATAAGCTTTTAATGTCGCTTATTCGGCCTTGAAATCTACAGCTCCCCTAATCCATCATTATCACAGGTAGATGCAAGGCCTTGGTCATGCTTTTCTCTGTACCCCTTTCATTAGGAACATAATATGTTACTACATTGTATTAGGTTCATATGTTACTATTAAATTGATTGATCTGCGTTATTTCCAATGCTTTCAGAAATTACATCTGCTGTTTCATCTCAGTATGTACCAAATAATAAATTATATAATATGACTGGGTTACACACTGTCATCAATGGAGATGCATATGAATTCAAAACCTGGGAAAACCAGTAAGTTGTGGAACATTTGCAGATTATGTAGAAATATTTTTGAAATCAAATATAGTTTAATGTAGGGTAATGGTTGAAGGATTGGCCCCACATTTAGCAAACATTATGTGTATGTAGAAAAGACAAGTCTGAAAAAACACAAAACAGTATATCTTTAATTTAACAAGTAATCACAACAAATCGCCTTTCAATCTGATTGAACAGTGTAGGCCCTATACAAACACTGGATATGTACACCTTAATAATCATATAATTTTATCACATCATCGTCTATATTCAACATTACCCTTCACAGTAAAACTTGGCTGGTGTATGACACGATGTTCATTGTTAAGCTCATTTGATTATTTGCCAATACAAATTATGTAGACAGATATAAATGATACTGGCACCGAAAGTTGTAATTATTTAACAAAAATACACCTGAGTGTCGTCTAATTACTTTATCATCCAACTACTAACACTTGTGGTTATATCGACATTGGAAAATCCAACAAAGAAAACTTCATTTACATCTTTGTGTTTCTGTTTCAATTGTGAATTCATATACATGTATAGATGTAAACCAACGAAGATAAATTGACTAGTTTTGAATAATATTACACTGTCATATTAAACAATCAAACAAGACAATATAGATTAGGGTCCTACATTGATAAAGGTGGCCAGGGACCAAAACACTTCTATAAATCCCAATGGCTATAAAAGTTCTAATCATAAATAAAGATATTACCCCTTTGTCACACATCTTAAAACTTTACAATTCCATTGCTTTTCCTTTATTTCCTATCTATTGACTATTGAGCTGGTAGGACTGTATGATTATATACCAGTATATCTTAACCCTTAGAGCACTGAGCTAAGAAATTTAAATTTTCAGCCACTTGAAGTTGTGTCTCGCTACCGCGATCCACAACCTCAAGTGACTGAAAATTTGTGTTATTTGTGAAATTTAAGTCCCAACATATATCGGTGTTTCAAAATTGAAAGCATATTTTATTTTAAACAATTGGTTATAGAGGTGCTTGCAAAAACATACTGTCTACTGTAGTCGACATCAGTACTCTAAGGGTTAACAAGTTTCAAACCAAATAAAACACTACTGAAATTGATCATTATATTTTGTGATATATATGCTCAGTACTTGCAAATACATGTGTCCATTTTCCATAAAGATGAATATTATTCTGCTTTTAAATCTGGAAATTGCGTTAGTATAGAATAATTCAAGTTACGTGAATGAATAAAAAAAAGAAAAAAACGATTCAGCAATAAGAGTTACCACTTTGCTCTTCTCGATTGTCAGCTAGCTATTTTTATTCTTTGAAGCTGGGAATGGTAATGCAATCTCCAACTTTAAACAAGAAAAAAATTACAGAAAACAGCCATGTCCATAATTTATGATTAGATTAATTGAGCATCCGCCACAAACTATTTTTATTATTTTACATAGCATTTAACCTTTGTGCTGCGGAATTGTTTGCCTCTATTTTTCATCATTTGAAGCTGGACATTGCGCTATGAAACATATTTATGATAATAGACATCTCCAATATTCAATTATTAGATTAACTGAGCATCTACTAGAAACCATTTGATTAAATTTAGTGATATTTCTATTGATATAAAACATGTTGAAACCGTATATATTTCTATTGATATAAAACATGTTGAAACTGTATATATTTCTATTGATATAAAACATGTTGAAACCGTATATATTTCTATTGATATAAAACATGTTGAAACCGTATAGGGTTCCGGCAGCACACTTATTAACCCTTTAAGCCCTCACGATGCATTAAAGCATCATTTTACATCCATGAAAACAGACTGAATTTTCTTACAACCAAGGGGTTTAGAAATACATGGCAATTTTTTGCAATTTTTAAACCACATCAAATCATCTTCATTCACTACAAGTCGAGAATTGCGACAGCAATTCGCGGCTTGTAGTGGATGAAGATGACAATGTAAAGTCAGGCTAAAACTTGTTTGAAAATGTATATACACGGGCCTAGCTGTACTAGACATAATTAGACTTCTATCATAACAAATGATATAGCCAATACTGAAAATACTGAAAAAAGGTTTTAACCCTTCTCCAGCTAATCACGACTAAACATCAAGATTTGCAAATGTTTGAGCCCAAATTAAACAAATAATTACGAGTAATTTTCACCCATTTGAAGTTGTGGGTTGTGGTAGCGAGACACAATTTCAAGTGGGTGAAAATTTTAATTGTTCAGCAGTTTAAGGGTTAGTCTGTGTTTATATTTCATTGATAATTGTCATAGTGCCTCATTACCCTGTATATTTTTAGTGTCGCAACATACATTTGTCTAGGTTTTCAATCAAAAACGATGACCAAAAAATATTATGACAGACACCATTATGACAAAAAGCATTATAATAATATAAAAACATATAAATTTGTCAACACTAATCATATACATGGAATACACTGAATTACAGAAACATCCCAGTATGTATCATAATAATAATACAGATATATAAGCACCTTATATGATTTTTTTATGTGAAATAAGAACATGCTACTAAATAATTAGTTACTGATTGTTATATTTTTCATTGCAATCATTTACTCTTTAACCACATTCATACTATAGTGCATAGCCAAACAGTTAATCTGTTTCCTTTGCAAGACAGTATGCCAGGTAGTGCTTTATATAAATAATGGCACCTCAAAAAAACTACATCAAAGATGGAACATGTTGATAAGTGTAAGGAGTTTAGTTTATAAAGTTGGAATGGTAAACCATAGTACAATCATTCAGGATAGGTGTACTGATTATAGATTCTAATAAAACAACGTATAATTTACACTTTTTAAATGAGATAAATTCATCACTATTTGACCATTTCTGAGGTTGTCTGTATATTACTCTGGTGATTTATGAGGAGTCAGGATCACTTTTCCGATATTCAGCCTGTCATGCATCCTCATCATAGCTTTGTCAGCCTGCAACAAAAAGTTAAACACTTCTCCAATTAACACTTGTACTGCAGGCTCCGTATATATACATCATACTTGTATATATATGTGTGTTTCTAAGCAATGACACTAATAACCTTTAAACAGCTAAATTAAATAATTGAATTCTTCAAATAGTTGAATTTGTATCTCGCTACAGCAAAAAAACAATGCCTGGCTCTTTCCATTCAACATTTGAATGGCAATTTCTAATAGAGGCAATATGTAAATGTCAAATCATTAACATGATTAATACGGTCAAGTTGAAAGATTTAATATTTCTCTTTCAGTCAAAAATTTCAATTGCCCTGAATAACCTTTCATATTTCAATTCAGAAAGTGAACATTTTTATGAGAGACACTCGCAAAATATTCAGTAGTGAAATCTTCTAACAAAATCTACATTTATTATATAAATTTATCAGAACACCAAAAGTACTTCCATTATTTATATTCGAGTCATGGCGAGTAAGACAAATAGGATAAAAAAAATAACCCGCTTAAAAACAGTTGACAACTCAGCCATATTGAAAATGCAAACTGTCAAAAGCAGACTCAAGACTCACATCTTCAAAGCCCCAAACGGAATCAATAGTTGGTTTTATTTTTCCTTGATTGTACAGTTCCAGTAGCTCTACAGCTGCCTCTCTGATCAGTTCTGGGTTATCTATCAAGTGTCCCATGTGGTAGCCGAAGGCGCCTCGGTTGCTGGTTATCATGAAAAGAGGATTGTAGCTCTTGGTCCCCATATAGGTCTTGACCGCCTGCCAGAGGCTACGCGTCTGTCCCGTCGACACATTAGCAGCTCCTGAGGAATAAATACAAAATATTCAGCACTGTAATATTGGGCGTATTAATCTTGTTTGGGCAGTATATGATGTCACCTTGGTATTAGAGAAAATATTATTAAAATATTATTTATTTTCAAAGACATTTTCATTAAATTTGCCAATAAAGATAAACTTATAATTATTAGATATTAAAATAGTTTTTTAAAACATTCCACTGATTTAATTTTATTTTACTATAAATAATATTTCAGACATGATACTCTGAAATTAAAACAACACTAGACTAGTTAAAATCGCTAGTCACCAGTTCATATCGCAAGTCAACAGCTCATAACGTAGACTGAAAATTAGATTACTTTTGAGTTTGTACCCTTTATGGACATCCCCATCTCAAGGTGAATGAAAATAAAAGGGAGAGATGGGTGTTAGAAGACTCGACCCCTAGATCTCTAGCTGTTCAAATTCAAATCTGTCATATGATGTTGTGTCTCATTATCACAATACACAACTTCAAGTGACTGAGAAATATGTGATTTGTGAAATGTAAGTCCTAACATACATTAGTATTTCAAGATTTAAGACTTCTGACTGTATTTTACTTTTAACAACTGGTTGTACAAGTGGTAATAAAAATACAGAATGACTAGTGTAGTGGACAGCAGAGCTCTAAGGGTTAAAGAACAATTTTTAAGAGCTACCAGTATGTAGGACTATAATTGCTTATAATTTGTCTGATTAAATGATCAAATTACTGTTATTGGGATTAAAATGAATGTTCTCAAATTGAACAAATAGGACCAATTTTCACCCATTTCAATTTGTGGATGGCAGTACTGAGACACACCTTTAAGTGGGTGAAAATTTAAATAAGAAAACTTAATGGGAACAGGGTTGAGATGCACAATAGTTCACATTTTGAGGGGAGATTATAAAATATATACCCGGTACCTATTGAAGGTACAAATGCTGTTTCATCTTTTGCATTCATCAGATTCAAAATTGTAGAGAAAATGTAAATCTAATGCCAGAGTAACTATTTGTTATTGTGAAATAATTTGTGCACAAGGTTTAAAGTGTCACCAGTTGATGTTAAATGTATAAGCATACTCACCAAAGTGTATAATTTTCCCGAGAGGTTTCAGTAAATTAAATCCTTTGGTTGCATCTGCCCCAGAAAGTGGATCAAGGACAATATCAACACCTACAACATACCGGTACATTAGTACATTAAATTCTAAAAAAATGTATTTGCAGGGTTTTTTCATGCATCCCAAATGATTAGCACAAAGTACCGGTACATGTAATCACAGAGTAATTTACTGGAAAAATACATTATTATTTGCCTGAATTAAAGGCAAAATCTAACAACATATACATTGATACATTTCAATGCAGTTATTATATCTATGTTTTTCTGGTGACAAGTAGTTGAAATCTTAACAATTTTCAATAAAATCACATAAGTTTGAGAATGAATGATGTTTTCGTAGTTTATCCTTCATGACAAGACCAGAGTGCTTTATATTCCTCCAATGCTTTTGCTACAGAGTAAGTTACTAGAAGGCATCAATTTCAATTTTCAAAGAAAATTTACTGACGGTTAGTTTTCTTTGAAAGGTTTGAAAAATAAACTAAAACAAAAAAAATAAATAAATAAAATTTTATTGGGCGACAGGAATTGTTGGTCAGCTTAATAACTGATTGATAAATTGTACGGTGAGTTTCAGACCGACAAGCATTTTCACCAAAGCCACTGTTGCAAGTCATAGTTAGGCCTACTGTATATTTCGACCTACTAGTAGAAGTTAACCATAAGTTAATACATGTAAGACTTACAAAATATAACATACTTTAGTCAAAATATAAGAAATAGCAAACCTCCTGGTGAAATATTTCGAACTTCTTTTGCATAATCTTTTGTTCTGTAGTCAATAGGGTGGTCAACACCACTGGCTGACACTGTTTTGTGTTTGGATGCAGAGCAGGTGCCAAATATAGTTACGTCAGGTACAGTGCGACAAAGCTGAGTCGCAGCGCAGCCTACACCACCTTTGAAAAAAAATTACAAGCATATTTACATGTACTTATTCACATAAAAAAATATGAATACTATAATCCTTTCAGTGAAGGAACTGACTTTTGGATTAGTATCTTATAACAAAAGCAGAAGAAGCTAACTTCTAACATGAGTCATTTATCATTTTTATTATCTTTATAGGTTCGATCAAACAAATCAAATAAGGCCTACATTCATCTATTATCATAATTTATGTTTGAATAATTATTTTAGAATGATTAAAATACAAGACTTAGGAAAGAGTGCCTTATTAGCACTTTTTGTCTTGGACACTTTAGGTTAGATTTACATAAAAATACCTGAAAATGTTGGTACCCTGCCCAACAAGTTTGAAAAAATGATAAATTACTATGTAGGATAACCTGTTAGTGACAAGATTTAAAAAAACAGTGATTACACTACCTGCAACCATATGTATGAGAACCGATTTTCCTTTCCGTAGCCCTGCCATTTCAAATAACATGTGGTATGCAGTGACATAGTTGACTGGAATGGCTGCTGCTTCTTCAAAAGTCATTTTTTCGGGCATTTCAAAGCATTGATTTTCTGGAACTACAGCATATTCTGCCCAGAGTCCAAAATTTGTCACACACATCACTCGAGCTCCTTTCTAAAATTAATAATATTGATTTTTTTCGCCATGTTCAATAGTTCATAAAAAAAATTCCAAGTCAAAAAACATAAAAAAATTGGAAATTATTAAATTTATCATGCTTAGGCTATGCCATGCATCTTTTTATTTGAAATATTGTTTATTTTTAAAGACATTTTCATTAAATTTGCCAGATAAACTTGTAATTATAAGATATTAAAATAGTTTTTTTTAAAACTCCACAAATTTAATTTTATTTTACTATAAATAATATTTCAAACATGATACTCTGAAATTAAAATATGAAATTAACCTCAGTTTCAAAGCAATGTCATTAAACTTGTTAACCAGTGGTACATTAGCTGAAAATCTTCTACCAGGCTTACATATGTTTCATAATTTAGTCTGATTTATCAGTCACTTGGTCCACTTAAGTCTTTCATGTGAACTAATCTAAGCTTGTACATATTGCAAGCGTTTAACTTACTTTTGTGGTCAACTAAATTCATAAAAATGAGAATTTTGTAGATCTATTATAATTTGGTTTATCATGTCTATCTTATAATAAACATGATAAGGGATTCATCTTCGTCTTTAAACATGATAAAAAATGTGTTCTTCATTAAGATTGCTGTGCAGACACATTGGCAGATTAAAAGGGTGGGGTGTTTTTTCTTAACATAGCCAAATAATAACAAAATAGTAATCCTGCTCAGCTCTCCAATAAGTATTTAATAAGTTAGACTATTTCTTTTCATCATGGTAATTATGTGAGGCATAACTGTGCTGCTTGGTGATTCTGCTCCCATCGCATATCAAGTTAGTAGGCTACCTCTGCCAATCACAAACAGCAGTAGCTGCTAACCTTCCAGCTTACATGCAGTTACTGTTGTTTGCATGTTTACTGCTGTAGCCTGTTACTGAAGAATGTTTAATCTTGAGGTCATTTTCTGGGCCTCTGCCCTGGAGTCTGCCTTGGCCTTGGTCTTGTACATCACCTGACCTCATTGAATATGTTGATTGGCAGTGTTGTGGGGTCAATTATCGAAAACAAATTATAGAAAAAATTATGTCCTTATCCATATTACACGGTGAATAACAAACACATAACATTATATAAAGGAGGATAATTTTGTTAATCGTTATACCAAACGAATACGGAATTACAGAAAATGCTCCCATTATCGCTCAAGTTAATATCAGTCGGGCGTCGGGTATTTGTTTATGTTTTACGTGAAAAAACTTCAAACTACACAACCTCATGCAAAACTTCATACAAAAAATTTACTTCATGTCATACGAGACCTACCTACCTTCAGATTTGTGGAACATTCTGGCCCTATTTCCATCAAAATTCCAGCTCCCTCCAGCCCAAGAACATACGGCGCTTTTGGGGAGCGATCATACATGCCTTGTCGGGCCATCAATTCAGCGAAATTAATACCTGTGGCTTTTATGTTTACAAGCAATTCACCCTTCTTAGGTGAAGGAATCGGTCTATCCTCAACTTTCATCTTGTCAACACCTCCAAACCCTGTTCCAATCAGGGTTTTGGAGGTGTTTTTTAACTCGGAGAAATCACTGTTTTTGCTCATCACGATTTCTTATCTGGAAAGGACTGTTCGATGGACTACCCCAGTTATTTGTGGTCTTAACAAATTCAATGCTGCTATATATCTGGCCCAATGTATTGTTGATTCAATTGATGTTGTAATAGCGTCGTAGACGGTATCAGGACGGCTCGCCACAGGGACGGTTTGCCACAGGACGATTCACTAACGTTACAGTTTTGGACGTTTCACCACAGCTGTGGACGGTTCACCACAGCATAGCTGAGGACGGTTCACCACAAGTCAAAAATGATTCACCACAACTGGACAAAATAGAACAATAATAATACGACGAAACGAATAATAGGCCTACATTAATGTAGGCCTACATAGGGGAGGGGGGGTCTAGGCACAAATAATATGGCACAAATAATATATTTTTTATTGAACAAAATCGAACTATAATAATATACGAATAAACTAATAATGACCTACAGTCATATACGATTTAACATACACAAATAGGCCTAATGTATTTTTATTTAAGAAAATTGAACAATAATAATATATAGGCTATATAGGCCTGTACGACGAAACGAATAAGTGACGATATTTGCCACAACAGAATGAGTAACGTTAATTTTGCAAATAAAAACGATTATACTCCGAGACGGGCGGCTCGTTCACCACGGCACACCACGAGTAGGTTCGCCACACAGTGGGAATAGTGCAACCCAAACCTAATAATCCTACAAAATAATAGTTTAACGCATTAAGATATCAAAATATTGTCAGTCAATAAAAATATTAAGTTTATAAAATGTTGTCATGTTGGTTGTATTTTTTTTTTCATTTTGAGAAATATTAGGCCCATGGCTGTTCCCCTCAAAATTATTATTTGTCTTTTTTTTGTTTTATTTTTAGGTTTAGTGATTTTTCAGTAGCCTTTGTTTCCAGACCAGGTGGGTCCTTATGCTGAATTTCAAAGATCTCTAATCAACTGATTTACTTCTTGAGTTTGGGATTATTTTTCCTCCAGTCTAAAATTGCATATGTGGTACTACTCAGCATATTTCGGCTGCGCGACGGCTATATGAGCTGACGTCAGTAGATGTATTCTAGGTTTATAGTATTACTTTTATTTAGGGTTGTATGTAGGCCTATGTTAAAATTAAGAGTGCCATAAGTTTTTACTGTTTTTCCTTTTCACATATCCTAGTTGTATGTCCTTTGATATAATAGACAACTAAAGCATTTAGAGGTTTTAATTAGGTTTCTACGCTTTCCAGAGTGTCCTTTTTTGCTACACGGTGTAGAGCACAGTGTAGCTATTTTATCTCTGGTTTTGGTGCGGGAAACAGATGACAGACAATTGTCGGTTATTTTATTTTATGTGTACAAATAGTAAACTTTATAATCTATACTATGTACATTTTTAAATTGCTTTTGCTATTTTAAACAATGGATATTATTTTATTCTATAATTTTAATTCACTTATATGGTTGACAGGCATTGTAGAGGTCGTCTCGACCTGTTCCCGTCAACCAAAGTTAATACCATGTTCAAAAATGATAATAATAATTATAATGTACCATTTTTGCATGTTCTTAACTGGAAGTCAAATAAATAAATAAATAATATTACCTTGCTCTAGAAGCGGCCGTCTGATTAATAACATAAAAGATCATTCAATTTCACTTTCAACTGCCAGGAGTCAGCTGGGTTTATGAGGATATAAGCATGTCTTTTAAATATATATATATATATATATATATATATATATATATATATATATTTCCTGTGTATTTATTGTGTAGGCATAGGTGAAATGCAATTGGCAACATTCGATGAAACACCATCTAAAATGCAATTGACTTGAACAGTTGATAGAAAACGATATAAAATACAATTAACTGGAACGGAAAACTAAACACAATATAAAACGCAATTAACTACCTGTAACAGAAGATTAAACACCATGTAAGACGCAATTAACATTAACAGTAGATGAAACGCCTACATGGAACACCATATAAAACTCAATTCACTTGAACAGTAGATAAAACGCCACATGAAACGCAATTAACTTCCACAATGGATGTAACACCACCTAAAACGCAATTATCTTCAACAGCGGATGTAACACCACATGAAACGTAATCAACCTCAACAGTGGAGTAACAACTCAACAGAGTGATGACATGTCCTAGCTGCCGACTAGTGAGGTGTGATACTTAGAAGCACAATTAACCATCCGGATGCTAAATATATGACCTTTATATTCGTATAATATACAATGTTGATATAATTAATATATATTGAAGCCTGACTTACCAGACATACAATAACAAAATCACCTGAACAATATATAACCAACCTGATATAATATAACCAACATAATAATCGGGATGCTAAATAGGCATATGACATTTTCGTATAATATATAATGTTGATATAATTAATAGATCTCGTATGAGCCAGACATACAATAACTAAAATCACCTGAACAATATAGGCCCCCTATAATATATAACCAACATAATAAAATAAAATAGCTATCGATATATAGTATTAAAAATAGGAGCGATGCTTCTCTCTGAGAAACGCCAGTGATAAGCCTACCCGGCAAACACGAGACATCGACTCAAAGCTGTGCTAATGTTAGCCCACAGTCCACGACGCTTAGCTAAGCATCGGGTCAATGTTTCATGTTTGCAAAAGTTGTGAATTCTACATGTATATTGTATGGTTATATACCAATGTACAAGCCTAACGCTACTGTAGCACAAATATAATTATATAAATACAAAGTCAGGGGCGATGACAAAATACATGTAACGTTACTAGAAGCACGTGTTTGTAGGCGTTCCAGCGGTAGCAAATGGTGTATCGTGTCGTATACATATATACGGTGAATATTTTTGATGTCAAATGAGTCCACCAATATTTTTATTTTGTAAAATTATTTACTTTGGTATAGTATCCCTGCAATATAATAGTAAATAAGGAGGTAAGCAATACATTTTCAATATCACACTTTATTAGTACACCTTATTACTGATATGGTAATCCTGTAAACGAAGGTGTTGTGTTTTTGTTTCATTTGGATGTACCAGTCATGGAGAGTACACGACTATCGAATGCTGAGCACGATTTGGTGAACTACATTGCTTCCAGATCTTAAGTTCCACCTTTTGATAGTGACGACGAGCCGATGGAAGTGAACCCGCTGCAAGAGTCATCCATAGCTGATGCTGAGCCTGCGACGGTTGATACCACTGACAACGGAATCCACTTCCTAGAAGTCGAGGGCCGCACCAAGCGTGGGGGACGAAAGCTATTCGATAATCAAGGGTATTCAAATAATGTTCATCTTCGCACAAATGGTAAGTGTTGAATATTTATATATATATATTATATATCGGTAATATCAATCAACAGTAATGTTAAATATACGCTGGGAATTATGTATATATATATGTTAAAATAGTATTGTTAATAAAATATTATGTTTTATTGTTGCTTGGTGTTGTAGTGTGTGAAACAAAAACATCAAGTGTGGTGACAAGGTTATCGAATCTGACGACAGCTACATGAGAAATTGAGAGACCACATGACCACCCTGCCAAGATTAGGGATCGCGTTGCATCACAGATTTCCAGGGATGTCCAGTCCTGCCGAGACTACAAAGACTTGGTAGAATTGCTAACAGAGCACGACAGACAGACCGGCCAGCAGATCCAACCGACCTAGAATTCGAGCTTGACTACGAGAAAATTCCTCACAGCTTTGTTCTCGTTGATATAGAGGTAGGCATAATGCAATTAACTATATTTATAATATTAATATTACTTATAACTAAATAAACATAATTAAACATTAATAACAAAAAAATGCAATTTGAAATAATGCACTAATCATGCTGATGTATCAATGTCTTATATATTTTTCTAATGTTGTAGGTTGACGGCGAGCGGCACCTCCTGATGGCCACTGATGAGCAGCTGCAACTTCTACAACAAGCCAAGCGGTGGTATCTGGATGCAAACTTCTACGTTGTTCGGCGCCCATTCAAACAACTGTTCAGCGTTCATGCCTTTGTGAGGAAGGGTGATAGTTTGAAGCAGGTACCGTTAGCTTTTGTATTAATGTCAAGCAGAAGGGGTAAAGATTATAAAGCGATACTTCTGTAACTTTTGGGAGAGCTACCAGCTCCTCCACGAGTAGTCATGGATTTCGAAAGGGCTTTGTGGGTGAGGGTTGGGAGTGAGCTACCTAGGGTTACCAGGTTAGGTTGCTCTTTCCATTGGACCCAAGCTGTCTGGCGGAAGGCACAAGAGATCGGGCTCAAGCCTGCGTACGTGAATGACGAGGCAACCCATGTCTTCATTAAGAAGATATTGGCTCTTCCAATTCTTCCCGCACGACAAATTGAGCCCATCTTAAAATTTGTAGCTTGACAATGGATCGTGATGGCCAAATTCTTCCCGCACGACAAATTGAGCCCATCTTAAAATTTGTAGCTTGACAAAAGATCGTGATGGCCAATAGAAAGAGACAACTCCACAACTTCTTGAGTTGATAAAATATGTTAATGGTACCTGGATTGTACATAGCACCTGGAATCCGGACGCCTGGTCAGTTTATGGACATAGCATCAGAACAAACAACGACGTAGAGGGATACCACAACAGACTAAACTCAAGAGGAAGACGAGAGATGCCGCTCTACCAGCTATTCACCTTCCTTCACCAGGAGTCAACAATGGTGCCACTGACATGCCGCTTGGTATCTGAAGACAGAGTAAGAAGATACCAGCGGGTGGCGTACAGACGTCTACAGGGTGCGTACTTTGCCCTGTGGCTTCAGTACAACGACCAGGAAATAAACTGAAAAAAACTTCTACGTAAATGTGCCCGCCTCAGCTCACCAAATATTAATTAATTTACACTTGTATGTACACTTTGTATAATTGTATATTTGTAATGTGCATGTATAATTGTATGTAAATCTATATAGTTGTATATTACGTGTATGTCTTTTTTTCTCATAAGTATTGTATGTATTTGTATGTATTGTATGTATTTGTATGTATAAATGATGATAATGATGATGCTCACAAAACAAACAAAAAAATCAATAATTATTGTATATCTTGTGATGTGTATGTATAAATTGTATGTATATTATTGTATATATTTGTATGTATTTTCTTTTATAATTAGTGTATGTATTTGTATGCATAAATGAATGATAATAATGATAATAACAAAACAAGCAAAAAATATATATTATATCGATATAATTGTAATAATACTTGTACACCTGTTGGAATGTGTATGAACACTTTATTGCATATATTTTTACACTGTATGTATATATTTTATACATGTATTTTTTATATGTATACTTTTTTTTATCAATAATAAAGTAACACGTTATTAACAATTTTTAAATTTAAATTACACATGTTGTCGCTGTTGTCATTTCACTTGTTTTAATCGTTTATAATCGTTTCTATTTGCAAAATTAATTACATTTTTTTTGTGATCTACATCACTTCTAACTCCAACCATTTTAGATAATCAACATGGCGAACCGTCCAAAACTGTGGTGAAACGTCCTGTCGCGAACCGTCTCTGTGGCGAACCGTCTAATTCATTTGCAAATTAGACTGTTTCTTGGTTGAATGTTTTCGTTATGGGAATTTCTTCAAATTATCTATCGGTATTATATCGACGGCCCATTCCCAAGTGCTTTAAAAAGTTTCAAAGTTTAAAATTGTGTTATTTAGGCTTACATCATCGTAAATCTATTATTGTCTTTCTCCACCCTCCATTTGAAAGATATATGCAGGGCCTATACCCGATAAGTGTGTATTTCAGAACGTTCACACAATTTCGTACAGCCATGAAATTAATTCATGCAATTGGGATTGACCATAAAACTAGCTGCCCGCGCTGAGGGTCTAGATGTAGGGTCCGATGTTGATTTGGGGAAAATCCCTTCCTTTTTGTCACTACACCAGCCACGAACAACCCATGGCATGAATATTGCATGTACACGTCACGTAGTTTTAGTCCAGGAGCGAAATCCTGAAAGACGCTTAAAAACGGATTTGACCGCAAGATGGTCTGAGATAGGCCTACCTGCTGCCGAAAAACTGATTTGATAGAGTTAGAAATGCGTTTGGTGATTAAAATATCTAGCCAATGACCATGGATGTGAGTTGGAAAATAAAAATTAACATGCTGCTTAAGATCGAAACATGTGAGGATGTCATTGAATTTATTGTTTCTCCCATTTGAGTTGTCCATATGTAAGTTGAAATTTCCAAATTTCCTTAATGACTATAGGAAAGCTTTAAGTAAAATCAATAATCCTACCCGCGCGGAATTTATAGATGTATTTGTATGGTAGCGTAAATGTAAAGTTTATCATTTTTTTCTCAAATTTGATAAATGGGGAGACAAATAATTTTCGGTGCAATTTTTTTGTACTGGCAAAAAACCCTGACATTAACCATTGAACATGTTGAAACTAAACTTATTATGGTAAATACCTAGGCCTATGTTTTTTAATCCTTAGCATATCAATTATCCACTCTAAAAAATGAATATTGTGGTATTTTCGCAAGACAATAACAATTTAGGGGGCTCCCCTGACCCACTTGCCTGTGTGTGTGTGTGCACAACAGTGTCCCGAGCCCCGTGCTATGCTTTGTATGTGATGCGCAAGTGCTATGCTCTTAAGCATTTTTGACTATGATAACTTTCATAAAATTCGTGAAGACCTAATTCCGCACGATTTAGGCCTCTGTGCAGTTACACTTCTATCCGGCTGGTAGCTTCTGCAATATCAGCTCCGATAATCCCGAGATAATGAGCAATTGTTGGTTCACTGTTGGACCAGGTCCATGAATATTGTTCAACAGTGAACCAACAATTGCTCAGCATGCTCGGCGTATGGTGATCTCTGGGATTACAGATTGGCAGACTGCGTCGAGACAGAGAACAGAGATGCAGAGGAGAGGCGCGACGCAGATGGATCGCATTCAGCGTCGACAGGGGAGCGAGTGTGACTTGCAATGCGAGACGTCTCTCCCACAACCTCGTCAACTCCTGTCACACCAGGCACAGCTAAAGAACATCTCTATATCTCGTCGTAGCATTAGAACTCGGTGATTTTCAGAGTTGAAAAAATAAGGTGTAGGCCTACAATCAATCATGATGAGGAGAAAGGTGAGTCGTCTATAACATTATACAGTACGTGGTATATATTGACGTGAAAGGTGCAGCCTACCCAGGAAACACGACACATCGACCCAATGCTGGACCAATGTTGGGCCATTCTCATAGACGGTGGGCCAACATTGGTTCAATGCTGGGTCGATGTGTGGTTTTTCCCGGGTAGTCACAACATATTTTGTGATCCTTCAAGGTAAAATGTGGCATGCTGTGCCATCAGATTTATTATTTATTATTAGGTCTATATCCTACAAACTCTGAATATTTGACTGCGCTTTTATGTTCAGAGGTTGTTTCGTAAAACAAGTTTTATTTTTCAAAATTACACGTACACTGCGGATGTATATGTTCAAATAATGCTTATGTTAGTGTACATTGGTGCTGTTGAATATATTGCGAATTGTGATTGCTTTTGTCGTGGATGCTCACATTTTTGTCCCTTTTTGTGCGAATGCAAACGTGATTTTAGTAGCTGCTAATTCAGTAGGATTATAACACACCCAGCAAACACGAGGCGTTGCCCAACGTTGGCCCAACCGTGATTTTAAGCAAACACGAGGCGTTGCCCAACGTTGGCCCAACCGTGATTTTAGTGGCTGCTTATTCAGTAGGATTATAGCACCCCAGAAAACACGAGGCGTTGGCCCAATGCTTGGCTGATGTTGGCCCATCGTCTACGACGCTGGCCCAACATCAGCCCAACATTGGGGCAACGTCTCGTGTTTGTTGTGTTTGTTGTTCTGTCATATGGCGGCCTACCCCTATTTAGGCCTGCCGCAAGATTAACAGTTTACTACGATCTGATTACATTATAAATATTAAGTGAAAACTTTTCGTTTTCTGTCTAAATACCTATGGAAATTGTCGCATAGACCCAAAATTTGTCTAAAAGTAGGCCTAAAATGTGGACAAAAAACAACGTCTGATATTAAAGTGTAAGGAGGCGGTACTTTTCACAATAATTCAAGATAGCCATGGGCGTCATTACAATATGGTCGGGAAGTTTTTCAGTTCCAACGTTTCCAAATCTGAAAGTTGTTTTGACAAGCATAGAAAACATTTTTTTGTCGACTGAGTCGACGGACTCTTTCTTTGTGATTAGGCCTATTATATAATTATATGGAAATGTCTATTTCGTGATTAATAACGAAATAGGGCCTATTTATGTACGTGTGGCGCCTCTCTCTTAGACCCTCCGGTTGCTTTTAAGATGGAGGGTTCTGATGTCAATACTCAGATTGGCAGCCCGGCTGCAGGCTCATATTATAAATCCAGTGTTTGCTATTAGTTTAAAAACATTACCCCTCTAAAAAGTGTCTGAAATTAAAAATTGCCATGTAAAATTAACAATATTTTTATTGTCTTTTGTCAGCTACAATTGTACAAATGGCAATGTTCTCGCATCCACCAGAGCACAATGACCGACTGCAGGGAATGGTCCTTAAAGGGTCTTTTGGACACTTTTTGAAAGATGTAATGTTTTTTTTTAAATTGAAGCTGGTGAATCAAAGAAACATAATAATTATACCATAAACCGTAGGTTCTTCATAGTTGTAGCCTACCTCAGGACTAATACCATATATAGTTCTTGATATTGTTTTTACATACTTTATAAAATGTGAGCTTGCATATATTTTTAGGTGTTCACGCTTTCCAGAGTGACTTTTTTGCGACTGGTTTTCATGCGTGAAACATGCCCCCCCTCACAGCACAATGTACAGGTACAGGTACTTAGGGATATTATCCAAGATTCATGATCTGCCGTGGTGGCTGAATTCGTTCATTTCTCCGTAATGGTTTGAATACCATACAAACATGATTAGTGAGAGTGACAACTGAAGCAATCAGTTCATTCCAATCATTCAACAGTAGATGTATTGTTTCAGCAGCCACAAGACGTTGAATCAATGTCGGTTTAACGTTGGCAAACCGTCTACGCTGGACCAACGTTAATCCAACATTGATTCAACGGCTTGTGTAAGTGTGGGTGGTTTGAGATATGATTGCATTATATTCGAATTTTTCCCCCTTCTAGTCTTGAGGTAATTCCCAAGAGACAGCTACAAGAATGCAGAAGTTAATCAAATATTCCGCCATGGCTATGGTATTTCGATATAATATAATCATAGCACAGATGACTGTTCCCAACAAAGACCATATATTGAACCAACGGTGCTTTGATGCTGGGCCACAGTCGCAGTGTTGTGCTATTGGATTCGATCACGATCGCGAGACGTTCACCCAATGCTGGCCCTCGGTCTGTGACGCTGTCTCAACAACGATCCAACATTGCCAATGTACCATTTTTGCTGGAATAGAGAGCCCTTTCGCCCCAGCAAAACGATACACTTGCCCAATGGCGGTTCAATTGGGTTAGTGTATCGTGCTACCGGGGTCGTTTCCCGTTGTGAGTATTCAAGTGTAAAAGGGCATACTGACTCAATATATTGAGGAGCCTTCGTACCGCCAGACGTACGATAGCGTGCTCGGATTCAGATATGCCAGGGTTTGAGGTTCGAATCGTTGGTGTGGAGGGCAGTGTCATTTTATTTTATCTACACCGCTCGAAATAGCCTATAATTATACTGTCGTGCACAAATTCAAAAGGTAGTGTCTGCTTAGTTTACAAATAAGCCGATACTGCCTTTTGGCTTTGCAGAACAGTATACATGTGCACAAAGGTGGCGTAATATCCCCATTCGTTTAGTCTCCAGAAGAAGCTTTCAAATAGGTTTATTCAATAAATGAACACAGTCTTCATTACAAGCTAAGCATTATTCGAAAAGTAACGTGATTTCTTATTTGTGGGGAATTATGCGGCTGTGTAAGACTGGAATGGTTTCAGGTTTATGAGCTATAGCATCTCCTCATAATTCACATGTCAAATATTTCAACATTGCCCTGGGCCTTTTAATAAGGACGATGATTTTCACAACAAAGCTATTGACCGAGAATTTATCAATTTGTAAGAGCACATTTTAAATTAGCAACTAGAAGTTTCTTTTTTAAACCATGCTGCCTTCAGAGAATATTTGTGGTTATTTTATCTCTGGTTTTAGCGCGGCAAACAAAAATTATGTATAGTATAGTTTTATTTAATTTTACTTTTGAGTGTAATTACCATGTAGACCTATATAAATTTTATCCTGGATGTCGAGCTTAGTTAGGGTGCTGGTCACCTATATTCGACATCCTGATGTACACAATTTTACTTACACTTGCATATTTGTACGATTATCTGATTATTGTATATATTTGTGTATATAAAGCCTAATAAATAAATATAGTCATCAATGCTTTTTGTACAAATTTCAATTTTTAAAATTCCTAAGACGTCAATTTTTTTATGTTTGAAGTCGGTCACGGCACTGAAAGGGTTAATCTCTTGAGTGCCACAATGACGACTTAAGTCATCATTTGTCAAGTATTCACCAATAGACCCCCTGGAACGAGAAGGCCCAATAATTCATTTGTGTCTGTCTCAGAGTAGAGGGTTGGGAATTCCCGGGGATTCCGTTTTCAGCGTCACATGATCACTGCATTAATCACATGATCACACAGCGATCACGTGACACACTTTTTCTCCTTAATTTGCTTATTTGCATAAATTCAAAAATGGCTTCCGTCGGCCATCTTGAATTTTTAACATTGACAGAATATCACTAGAATCTTATGTAATACCTCATTTTTGACTAATTTGAGACGTACACTGATACCATTGGTAGGGTTATTTTTACGATTCAAGGTCATCTAGAGGTCAAAACCAAGATGGTTGCCGTCGCGGCCATCTTGAATTTTTAAATTTTAACAGGATAGCCATAGAATCTTGTGTAATACCTCATTTTCAACTATTTTAAATACACTGAATTTATTGGAATGGTTATTTTCATGTTTCAATGTCATATGAAGGTCCAAAACAATATGGCCACCAGTAATCAGAAAATACATGGAAACTGTGAAAAGTGTTTTATTCAATAAATTATCTGCTTTTCCCTTTATATGAACCTATCCTGCCCCTGGAGTAGAACCCCAGTAAAGGGCAACCCCAACCCATGTCACCTTTAGTACCCAGGTGTGGGTGCCTCAGGTGCTTTGTGACGTGAAGCCCATGTACTGCAGGACTCCAATTGAACTGATGTTAGCGCTGGTACAGCGGATGATATAAGAGGGGAATGGGGATATAAAAGTTTGGTATTACCCCTCCAAGCCACATGTATTCACTGTACCCCCCTCCCTCCCCCTAGAATGCGTGTTGGAAGGCTTCCCAGCCAACAATATGTCAACTGTAGCCTTGTAGAACACTTCCCTGCAACAAAAAACACATGGACACTGTAAATAAATGTTTTGTTCAATATTTTAGCAGGTTGGTTATGCCTATTATATAATTATGTGGAAATGTCTATTTCGTGATTAATAACGAAATAGGGCCTATTTAAGTAGCCCCGACGTGTGGCGCCTCTCTCTTATATTAGTCCCTACGGTTGCTTTAAGGATGGAGTGTTCTGATGTCAATACTCAGATTGGCAGCCCGGCTGCAGGCTCATATTATAACGTTAATGTTCCAGTGTTGGGCCATACATTTTAATATTATATTGTTTTAAAGTGTTCTACTAACTATAGTCCTGGGGCTGATTCTAAGAATTTATATAAGCTAAATCCAGTGTTTGCTATTAGTTTAAAAACATTACCCCTCTGAAAAGTGTCTGAAAGGAAAAATTGCCATGTAAAATTAAAGCAGCTCCTTGGGATGACATCAATTTTCGTTTTTAATTCCGTACTGAAGTAGTGTATCCCACGAATCATGTTTTTTATTTTTTTCAGAATTTTTATATTTTTACAAATATTTTTATTCAACATTTCTATGAAACCAGAAGTAACCCAAACAAACTATTTGTATACCTGATTTAACAGCATTGGACCACATGCTGATGGCATCGGCCCAGCGTTGGATAGACAATCAATGCTGCAGGTGTGTCCTCCCGTGTCCTGACTATAAGACACCAATTAGCGGCGACTGCTCTGATCTTACCGTCTAATACGTGGGAATATGTGATGTAAAGTGCTGAATATTGCTGACTTGTTTTGTTTACATGGCAATATACGACCTGGAAATACAACTATTTCACTCTTTTTCGGTACTTTAAAATTGTTTTTTGACTTTTTCGTATTTTTAGTTAAGATCAGTAGGCTATAAAGCTTCATATAAATTAAATTTTCAAAATTGACAACATTGAAAATGTCTCATCCCAAGGGGTCCCTTTAACACTATTTTTTATTGTCTTTTGCCAGCTACAATAATGTACAAATGGCAATGTTCTCGCATCCACCAGAGCACAATGACCGACTGCAGGGAATGGTCCTTAAAGGGTCTTTCGGACATTTTTTTAAAGATGTAATGTTTTCTTTTAAATTGAACCTGGTAAATCAAAGAAACATAATAATTATACCATAAAACCTAGGTTCTTCATAGTTGTAGCCTACCTCAGGACTAATACCATATATAGTTCTTGATATTGTTTTTACATACTTTATAAAATGTGAGCTTGCATATATTTTTAGGTGTTCACGCTTTCCAGAGTGACTTTTTTGCGACTGGTTTTCATGCGTGAAACATGCCCCCCCTCACAGCACAATGTACAGGTACAGGTACTTAGGGATATTATCCAAGTTTCATGATCTGCCGTGGTGGCTGAATTCGTTCATTTCTCCGTTATGGTTTGAATACCATACAAACATGATTAGTGAGAGTGACAACTGAAGCAATCAGTTCATTCCAATCATTCAACAGTAGATGTATTGTTTCAGCAGCCACAAGACGTTGAATCAATGTCGGTTTAACGTTGGCAAACCGTCTACGCTGGACCAACGTTAATCCAACATTGATTCAACGTCTTGTGTAAGTGTGGGTGGTTTGAGATATGATTGCATTATATTCGAATTTTCCCCCCTTCTAGTCTTGAGGTAATTCCCAAGAGACAGCTACAAGAATGCAGAAGTTAATCAAATATTCGGCCATAGCTATGGTATTTCAATATAATATAATCATGGCACAGATGACTGTTCCCAACAAAGACCATATATTGAACCAACGGTGCTTTGATGCTGGGCCACAGTCGCAGTGTTGTGCTATTGGATTCGATCAAGATCGCGAGACGTTCACCCAATGCTGGCCCTCGGTCTGTGACGCTGTCTCAACAACGATCCAGCATTGCCATTGTACCATTTTTGCTGGAATAGATCGCAGACGCTGGTCCAACATTGAACCGCCATTGGGTTAGTGTATCGTGCTGACGGGGTCGTTTCCCGTTGTGAGTATTCAAGTTTAAAAGGGCATACTGACTCAATATATTGCTGAGTCTTCGTACCGCCAGACGTACGGTAGCGTGCTCTGATTCAGATATGCCAGGGTTTGAGGTTCGAATCGTTGGTGGGGAGGGCAGTGTCATCTTATTTCATCTACACCGCTCGAAGTAGCCTATAATTATACTGTCGTGCACAAATCCAAAAGGCAGTGTCTGCTAACTTTACAAATAGGCTAAGCTGATACTGGCTTTTGGCTTTACAGAACAGTATAGGCCCTACATGTGCATGAAGGTGGCGTAATATCCCCATTTGTTTAGTCTCCAGAGGAAGGAGCCTTGAAATAGGTTTAATCAATAAATGAACACAGTCTTCATTACAACCTAAGCATTATTCGAAAAGTAACGTGATTTGTTATTTGTGGAGAATTATGTGGCTGTGTAAGACTGGAATGGTTCCAGGTTTATGAGCACCTCATAATTCACATGCCAAATATTTCAACATCGCCCTGGGCCTTTTAATAAGGACGATGATTTTCACAACAATTAAAGCTATTGACCCACAATTTATCAATTTGTAAGTGCAGATTTTAAATTAGCAACTAACAGTTTTTTTTAAATCATGCTGCGTATATGCCCTTATGTATTTTCGTGCAAAATGTTTAAAAGTGAGTTTTTTGTTTATTCCGATTTGGAACATAGTACTGATGAGAAAAAAAGGGATTGCATTTTTTTCTAACTCTTTAAATCTATGAAAATTGACTAAATCCAAAATGGCCGCCGTGTCTCCAAGATATTATCTATTTCACCATAACTTTTGAAATAATGAACACAAAAACATGTATAATATATCGATTTGAATATTTTTTTAAGGCGATAAAACTGATAACACCGTTAAATTTAAAAAATAAACAGTTTAAATTCATTTTTCTCGATTTTAACAAAAAATATATAAAAACATAGCGTAAGATATCTGCTACGTGTCCTAGAGGTTGTGTGCTATGCCTTGAACGAAATTGATGATACTGTGTGGAGGGCAGTGCCATCTAATACATCGCACCATGCTGAGGAGGTTATTCCCCGATAGGGGATGGGGCACTAGGTGAAAATTGGGGTTCGGTATGCAGACAGGATTGTCAAAACCTCGGTCTTGAATATACATTTGTGGCCAAAAATATACCTTTGAATATACAAATTGTGTCGAAAATAACTAGGCCCTGGGCCTACACAGTTTCGGGCGAAAACATATCATGTAATAGGCCTACACGGGTGTGGACGATAACACACCCTTTCTGAATAGACTCGGGATAGCCTAAAAGTTTTAACAAACAATCTGTCACTGTCTAAAAACATTAAAACCCTGCTTTTTGCACATCACACTCATCTAGGCATAATGTTCGAGACACAAAGCAGCCTTTGAATAAACACATAATACGGCTGGGTTATTTTATTGACCCTTGAATATGCAGTACATGTGATTTTCATACCCTTAGATGTACAAAATTTGTCACCTCTTGAAAATACAGAAATCAGTACAGCTCTAATACACCATGTACACGGGAAGTTCATCCTGGTCCAGTAGTCATAATTTATATGTGCAAAAAAGTATCCGAATACTCCAGTCATTCGTTCACTTATTCACCCATTTATTTCCCCCCCCCCCTAAGATATATATTATGAACAAATTTCTGAAATATTCAATTAATTACCATTTTCTAAATATTACATACACATTATCTTCAATGCAAGAAAATACCAAAGGCAGTTACTAAAATTACATTCTTGCACAAAGTAAATTTCAGTTTGATTTAATGACAATATATAACGATAATATAGAATTTTAAACAGTCTGTGATTCAAACGTCAATATCACATTTTCTAACCTCCACTCAAGTCGTGACAGCAAACATGTCGAACATGAAGTTCTAATGATATTATTAAGAATGCTGCCACAAAAACACGTAAAGGTTACAATTTTTGTTTAATTCTAGCAGTCAAATAATGTAATATGACAAAACTTAATTAACTGTTATTCTTACCACTCCGAAAGCATGTAACTTGATTTACTTTATGTTACTAGCACCATATTATCTGTGCATAGAATCATGCAATGATTGTATAATAACTGTTTCATGATTATGATCATCGGACTATCACTGCTCTAAATATATATCTAAAAAGAAGATAATTAAAAACAAAGTATGTTTAGAGTGTTTCTGAGAGTGGTTCTCCGGATCAACTATTAAAAAGAGGCTTCGAAAGAGTGCGTACTTTGGATTCACGTTTCACACATGTGTTGCCACTACATATTATAACTACATCTCTATATCTATCTTGTAATTTTGAGGTACCATTGAATTAAATGTATCGATAATAATTTTCATAAAGTTATTGACAAAATCCGTAATTACACAATCTAGTTTACAATATATACATTCAAGGATAATGGCATTACACAATCATGGTCATAGCTATAACAGCTCTTTAAAAACTAACGATTAGATAATAATTTTCTTTTATTTCATATTATTTTTCTTTTATTTCAGATTAACTCATTCAAATTTTATAATGTATGCCACACCGTACATTTATTTATTATATTGCAATAAATTAATATGTATCGTAGTAGGGCAATAACTCTATCGCTAAGTAAGTCGAGGCCAGACCAGTTAAGGTCATCTTAACATCAAACACACTAAAATGTTGAGTCATCTTAACTTCAAACTCACAAAAATGTTGAGTAAATTTTTCAGACATACGTGCCACAAGGATACATCAGGCCTGCTCCTAACTTACATTCCAGGAATTTCACAACAGCAATGCAAGATCCATACGGTACTGCCGCCTTTTGCCATCACATTAGGAGCAATGTTAGTAGTTTCAACTCTACCAAAATTGGAAGAGAAATGTAGGCCTAGCTAAAGTAATGAATTGAATGCTACAAATGAATGAAATATCTTTTTCGGAGGATATTTTAGACTTGTATGACAACTAAATGCCAGAATTGCGTAACAATTGTTTTATGCATGATGAGTTATTATTGGACTTTGCAATGACCTTATATAGGTTGTCTTTGGTATAATATGTATTTGTTACGGTAAAGGCCAACCCTGGAACCCGAACCGATATAAATCTAAATTTTCTTAGCATATGCCTACCCCTTTCCATTAATGTGTAAAACATTACTTTTTTGGGTCAAATTGTGCAAGTGCTTTGGGACGGTTGTGAAAAAAACAGTATGGTATGACCTTGTTGTTGACATTTTGCAAATAATCTACATATATATATAGCACCGAGTTATTAATACCTTTTAGCATCTGTGTAAATATCTAAATATGAAAAATAGTTAAGTTATTTTTCCACTCTTCTAATTTAGTATGTAAAATGACATCATTTAACATTTTGGTCTCCAGAAGTGTTAGTTGCGCAGTTGACGTCTTGCAATTCAGAATGATAATTATGCGCAGAATATACCAGATTGGAATTAATTTATAAAGATTTTCTTTGATTTGACATTGAAATGACATTATTAAGCCCCCATCGGTAAGGGGACCATCAGTGTATCTGAAAATTACACCCTCTTGATAGATTGGTTCATATTCTAACCTATCAAGCAGTTGCAGGTTATGTTTATCATGTTTATCGTAGCATTTTAGGCCTGATGATGATGCGATGATGCGATATCCGGTTGTTTTTGCTTATATTTGCATAAATATAGACTTTACAATATTTTTTTCTAAAAACAAATGACATAATTTGCTTTCTCATACCACAACACATAAGAATAGACATATTATTTATGTCTCTAGCATATGTAGGCCCAGTTGCAAAATTATTGGCAAAAATATTTATTTTTATATACGCTGGCAGCCATCTCGGATTTTGCCATTTTGGACCATTTACTCGACCTATAAAAAAATGCAATCCCTTTTTTTTTTATCTTCATGATATTTTGAGTCAGAATCAAGTGAAAAATCAATTTTAACAGACAAAATGCACGAAAGTGTTATATGTGACATATAAGCCTACATTAAATTGTGCGAATTTTAATTATTCAAATTTTAAAGAATTTGACATCTCTAGCTGCAAATTTTGACGTTTTAACTCGGTCCTCGGACTGAAAGGGTTAAATAATATTTTAACTTCAATTTATTACATTCAAATTATGCTTGAATGGATGATTAATATACAGATATAAAGACAAGTCTACGTAATATTGATGGCCATAATGAAATGAATCGGGCTTTAGGCCACCTTTGTGCACATATAGTCTAAACTGGGCCAGGAGAACCTCCTGAGGATGGTGAGATGACACTGTCCTCCAGACACAGGATTCGAAATTCGAGCCCTGGCGGTCTGAGGCCGAGCACGCTACCTCTCGGTCACGGAGGCTCCCCACAATACTGACTTTCATACGTGGATGGGGAAGAAACATTTTTGTTTCTTTCAAACCGCCGAGACCGGGAACCGAACCCAGAAGTCTACCCTAGGGCCCCCGCCCTGATGGCCATATGGCAGACCATTATTAGCTGACACCGACCTAATGTAACAAATTCGCCTCAGACGGACCGTTTTCGAGATGTGACAGTTTGAAGTTTGCTAATGTACCGGGTATTGAGAGAGCACTGCCTGAAATGCCAATGCGGTCAGATGTCAATTCGGGCAATTAAATAATTTACGGCAATAACAAAGATAATAAAGTATCCATTTGGAAAACAATGTTTTGACACGTCCAAACTAATCAGTTGCAAATTATACCCAGCAAACACGAAGCCCTTAATTATCGCTGGACCATCGTCTGGGATGCTTGCCCGACAATAAACCAACATTGGATCAACGTTTCTATGCATTTCTGGTGGCATGCAGATTATTTCTTCCATATTATTAAATCATTAGGCTTGAACCAAATAATCATTTGGCGTGCACCAAATCATTAGGCTTGAACCAAATAATCATTTGGCGCGCACCAAATCGTTTGGCTTGAACCAAATAATCATTTGGCTTAGACCAAATCATTTTGTTTGCAACAAGTAATAATTTGGCGCGCGCCAATTCATTTGGCTTGAACCAAATAATCATTTGGCGCGCACCATATCATTTGGCTTGAACCAAATAATCATAGCTACTGCAGCCAAGTAGATGTTATTCATTCCACTCAGGGAGCCAAACACCATTTTTTTGGGAAAAGTAGACATGGGCTGCTGTAAAAGGTCGGTAGCCTATATATAAATGATATCTTCACATATCCAGGAACAATATCTAGGTGGACGACCTTGCAGGCAGGCTACTAAAAGTCCAGAAATTGAGGTTGAACCAAAGGGGGATGCTCACGCGAGAACCGCGAAAAAAGCTAAACATATATTTCGTCAATGCTCATCATATTGCAAAATCCCCAATAACCAATGTATTTAGGTACACATTTTGTTCAACTACTGTTTTCGAAATCCCCAATAACCAATGTATTTAGGTACACATTTTGTTCAACTTTAGTTTCAATGATAGGCCTACACCGAAAGTGCATTATTATAGAAAAATACTAAAAAAGCTAGATTGGATACAATTGGAAAACGGCTACTCCTAGATACAGATAAAGAAACATGGTTAGAATCCAACCAACTGAAATGACATTCAAAATGTAGGAATTGGTATATACATGATTGATGAAAAAAATTTTAAGCTGGCAGAAAAGAAACGGTTGTCTATAACAACTTCTGAAATGGAAATAGAAAGTGGAGATCCTCAAGCCGGACAAAGTTCAGTTTCATCCGGAACCACCAGGTCTGGTGCAGATCAATATGAAGCATAAATAGCCTGCGTGATTTGCAATCACCAATGGTTTAGAGGAAAGGAGCCTGAATAAAAAGTGTCCACATTGAACGGTCAAAGATCTATTATTGAGAAAAGTCAGGCAACTAAACAGGAAAGATGTATTACATAGAATGATAGGTGCAGGTCATGATATGATAGCTAATGATATATGTTACCAAAAACCATGTATGAACTTACTGGAATTCCTACAGAGGCCGACAATATCAACCAGAATGATACAGCATTCAACCTCCTTATAACATCATTGGAAGTCAATCTGTATAATGAGCGGCAAGGTTTCCTAGTTAAATCTTTACGTGATAAGTACAGGGGAATCCTACGAGAGCTAGGTGTGAAAACTGCAGATACTTATCGGCCAATCACGTTAAAGTGGAAACTTATCAGACACTTTGGATGACGTGTTTCAATTCTTGACCAAAGTATTGGTTCAGGGTTCATATGTGCTTCTGATATTCCTTTGGGTGATGCTCTTGATAAGCTGAGACGTTTGGAAAACGAATACAACGTCGGTCAACACCAAACAGCTCTGTATCGTGCTGCCAGGATACTCCGAGAGGATGCCAAGGCATGCAAAAAGAAATCATGTAATTATGTAATCACCGAAGTATCCCTTGATTCTGCTTCAAATATGGTACCAGATTATTTTTTCATTTTTGCAGCCTTATGTCAGACAAAGTCCAGAGTCACACAGTGAATGGAACATCCAGAACTATGGTAGATCGCACAACAAGAGGGAAAGCATTGATGGTGTTCAAACATTTATTACAACAAGTAGCCAGCGTAATCACTCATCTTGCAATCGGCACATCTTACCACCTGTATAACAAAAAACGTAGCAAAGAACTGATCACACTTAACAATAAACTTGATATGGGTATTAGTTATGACAGCTTGCAGAGACAACTAACATTGTAAAGTGCTAATATAATGCAGCATGTTAAAGAAGATGGTGTCTATATCTCTGACAATATATCTCGTACCAGCTGTGAACCTCGATTATTCGCCATGGCCAATTTAGAATGAAATAACAAAACATTACAAGGGGGGGGGGGCTTTCATGCTACTACTGCCATTATTATACAGAACCCACAGTCAGATCCACCTCAAAATACCCCTGAAGTTACCTGTATTCCCAGCAGTACAGGTATTTCTCGAGACAGGATACTACACAAAGTCCCTGAGGTAGAAAAATCGGCTTGACACGTTACTGCAAATGACAGACTTAAGGGGGGATCACTCAGCACCATTACATCGATTGAAAACCTAATGATAGAGAGTGATGAGAGCGCAGCTCAGTTGTTGCTGGTGTGGCGTATTGGACGTTTAATGTATGCATCATCGTCTCGGTGGCCACTGAGTAGTAAACGTCCGCCACTACTAGTACATGTCGGTGTTTAGCATATCAAAATTATGTGTCATGTTCATTTTGATTTGGATTGATGATGATTTCTCACATCTATATATCCCAACTGACCAAATAAAAACTGTTTCCATTTTTTTCGCCCATTAACCCATTAAAGCCCAATTTTTTAAAATACTGACACCTAAAAAATTTCAACATCGACTTGTACAATTGTGTCACTAAATGTCAAATCTAATAAAAAAAAATAGTCCACGATACTAGAAAGTTGACCTCTTACACTGGCAACTTTTGTTGCCACTGGGCTTCAAGGGGGTTGAACAAATCACAAACCACCACCACCATCAGTACCCCTAACAATCAGTAACATTGTACTATTTTAACGTGGTGAATAATAGAACTTCAAATTATGTAGATAATGATTGAACTGCTTAATATTCATTCCAAAACGCCTATAAATTCGAATATGACGTCAATAATTATACTAGAAATATCCAGCTTGAAGTGGGAAAGAAGTTATCAGGTACCATACTAGTATGCGATGTTATATTATACTGAAATGTGTCAATAGCATGCCATCTGATATTGTCTGGGTGCAATGTCACATACGGTGCGTCGGTCCCCAGTGCGTCCGCAGTGTCTATATCGCTTCTCGGTTCTTTTTGGCCAATGACTCGTTTGATGAAAGTGGATGGCATTTTACTCTGCAGATGCACTTACACACTGTAGGAGCCGGCCCATTTTGGCAGCTTAACCGAAGCGTACAAAGAATTCCTGGTCTGTGGCCCGAGGGTATCATATAGGGTATCATTGTTTCATCAATGCTGTTATTTTAAGAGATGTCAGCCTGTTTGAAGGCTTCATTCAAATCCTCAAAAAGAGGACGAGCCTTACAGTATCGATCCATCGACAGCCAGATTCGTATCATCAGCGAAACGGAGATCTCTCATTATCTCGTCAAATTTATTGCATCTCATAAAATTAGAGACCAACGTGTAATGCACAGTTCAGTTGAATCTGCCCAGTAGAACAGACGTTATGGCAGGCGACAGAAGTATTATACCTAATATGTTAAGACTTCTGACATGTGCATGTTCAGGGTGCGCAGGACCTTCCGAGGATAATTGAAAACCTCCCGCGGATAATTAAAAACCTTCTGCGGACAATTAAAAACCTTCCGCAGAGAATTATAACCTTCCGCAGATAAAATTAAAAACCTTCCGCGGATAATTATAACCTTCCGCGGATAATTAAAAACCTCCCGCGGATAATTATAAACCTTCCGCGGATAATTAATTTTTAATTCTCCGCGGAAGGTTTAATTATCCGCGGGAGGTTTATAATTCTCCGCGGAAGGTTTTTTAATTATCCGCGGAAGGTTTTTAATTATCCGCGGAAGGTTATAATTTTCCGCGGAAGGTTTTTAATTATCCGCGGAAGGTTTTTAATTATCCTCGGAAGGTTTATTTACTTATCATATAGGGTATCATTGTTTCATCAATGCTGTTATTTTAAGAGATGTCAGCCTGTTTGAAGGCTTCATTCAAATCCTCAAAAAGAGGACGAGCCTTACAGTATCGATCCATCGACAGCCAGATTCGTATCATCAGCGAAACGGAGATCTCTCATTATCTCGTCAAATTTATTGCATCTCATAAAATTAGAGACCAACGTGTAATGCACAGTTCAGTTGAATCTGCCCAGTAGAACTGACGTTATGGCAGGCAACAGAAGTATTATACCTAATATGTTAAGACTTCTGACATGTGCATGTTCAGGGTGCGCAGGACCTTCCGAGGATAATTGAAAACCTCCCGCGGATAATTAAAAACCTTCTGCGGACAATTAAAAACCTTCCGCAGAGAATTATAACCTTCCGCAGATAAAATTAAAAACCTTCCGCGGATAATTATAACCTTCCGCGGATAATTAAAAACCTCCCGCGGATAATTATAAACCTTCCGCGGATAATTAATTTTTAATTCTCCGCGGAAGGTTTAATTATCCGCGGGAGGTTTATAATTCTCCGCGGAAGGTTTTTTAATTATCTGCGGAAGGTTTTTAATTATCCGCGGAAGGTTATAATTTTCCGCGGAAGGTTTTTAATTATCCGCGGAAGGTTTTTAATTATCCTCGGAAGGTTTATTTACTTATGAGGGTGATGGCCAACCATACTTATGAGGGTGATGGCCAACCATACAGGAGTAGGCCTACAGATGGCTCTGTTTATCAATATGGTATCCACCAAAGTAGGTGGAAACATTGAGAAAAATACATCGGCACGACTTTTGATTCTCCCTCGCAGAATATCCTGAGCAGTTGGATTAAATAGCCGTCTCTCTCAGATGGCAAATATGGCTTTAGTATTTCTGCTCCACTCTGATTTTATTAAAACGTTAGTCATCTTATTTGTGCCATGGGCGTTTCATGACCGTCTCTCTGGGATGGCAAATATGATTTTATAGTCCAGGCTGTTAGGGGTTTCTCTGTGCAGTTTTGAAAGAAATTACAATTTTTTGCCCAGATGATCAGTAACATGTACTCTTTCGATCCTGATATAGCGCAGTCAATTCTGACACGATTAACACCTAATTAACATGTAATTAGTATCTGTAATTAGCAAAATCTGGTAAAAAATCCAGAGAAAAAAATATCTCAATAATGGGTGGGTCGAGTTTAATGATTTGAAGTTCTATTATCTGTTTATTGGATAATTGACACAACAAAAATATCTTTGAGATCATTCATTGTCACGGTCACGTACGTGATGTGTCGAGGTCAACTTCAAAATCGAGAAAAATTGTACAATTTTGGACATTAAATAGCGCATTAAAAATGTTTCAAATTATCTAAAATTAGTTGATATATTATTAAAAAAAAACATTATCGGTAACCTTTCATTTGAGTGTTTAATTGAGTATTTATCTAATAAACGGGGGGGGGGGGCGTAATTGTTTGGACAAGTGGTCCACACGTAAGTTGTCTTTTTCGCACATGTCCCGCAAATGGATCAGCGTTATGATTTTATAATAATTATATTATTTTAATACAGTGTGTATTTTAATGTTGTACAAACTGCTATGCACTATTATGTATCGTATAGAGGTCAAGGTGAATCAATAACTTCAAGGTCAAGGTAATATTCGAAATATATTTGGAACTTTGTGATGGGCGTCTCTGACATGGAATTAATCAATTTAATGTCAATTTTAGTTATATGATAGGGTTTATTTCAATGTGAAAGTAATGTTTTTATCTAAGCAATTAAAAAATAGATTCGATACTTGTAGCACATACATGAATGGCAAAATAGCCCACGTGGCGAATTTGTCAATTCAACGATACAAACGATGATGCAAAATATTGGTTATTCAAGCAAGTGGCATTATCCTACTCGGACCTTTCTCGATATTGCGCATATTTATACACTGCTGAAAAGCAAATATGACAGCTACTACCGGCTCTGGAAAACACCACTAAAAATGGAAATGCTACTCAAATTTGGGCAGCATTTAAATTGTGTCTTTGTGTTTCATTCTTGATAATTGTCATTATGCTCAGTGATGCTCGGTTCATAATATTGATTTCTGACCTAGACCTGCAAGGACAGTTATCATTGTTTTAAATCTCAAAAAATCACTAATAATAACTGATCTACACGAACAAAGTAAGCTTTAAGGATAATTGTGTACTAAGCAGCCTAAATGAAGAATGTGTCCTTACTGTGCATACTGACATTGCAGGATGAGGAGAAAGGGTATGTATTGCTGATGAGTGGGAAAAAAGTATTGGAACATTTAACATGTTAAAGCGCTCTAATGTTAATCCAACACACCATTCAAAGAAACTACACAGCCAATGTTAAAATACTCGTTGATATGTTCAACAGCGTCTATCTCTCCTCCAATCCCCAGAAGGAGTTATAGCTGATATTAAAGATGTACATTGCATTTCAGTTTCATGAAAGCACTGCCGATTAGCTTTTCAAGTGTCAAAATACATACTAACCTTTCCAAGACTGACATGAGAGGAGCAGAAATCCATCTTAGTTGCCAGTTTGGATGATGGTGCATGTGATCATAATTATCAAGACATTCCTCAACGAGTCGATGCTATGTTGATTTATTTGGATGCAATGGTTCACGCAACACTAACACACATTATAAACAAAATATGTACCAATTACTGCCATTCTCTCAATGTTGAGCGAGAACTCTCTTCTATAAAATGTGATGGTGGTGTTAGAGATACTGAGTGAAGTGCCAAGGCTACAACACTTTCTAACCAAGGATGGGTGTGCGGACCAAGCTAATTAACACCCATAAAAAGACAATCTTCATAGAAACTGGGATATATTTCAGAGTAATTAAACCATCTTTTTGTTTTGTCTTAGCTTCCCTAGCTCTAATCATTATTTGAAGAAACGTATTCTTTCTATTTATGAAAAATAAAAAGTGGTCAACTCTGCCAAGATGCATGTAACGCTTGGCGTGCACACGACTTTCCGCTACATCACATAACATTTGTCAGGATATGTCATCTCCCATGATGCGTGTTCTGTCCACATTCCATGTTATTATGGGGATATGACGACACCTCTTTCATGGCAGGATAGGTAAAATGTCAGCATAATAGAAATGGTCAGCTCATCTCATCCCACCACATCCCTCTGCAGTCCCGTATATAGCGCTTGGCTCAGTGTCCATTGATGACATCATAATCGTCGAAGAATTTGTTGTGTCTCTTTATTCAAAACCGTGTCATCATTCAATAATGCCAAACAATCTTATCCGGAGTGTTGTTTATTTCGCCATCGCGATAGATAACTACCCGGAAGGTGTCTTTTGAATATGCTCGGTCCTTGGTCCAATCCATCTCGTATGGGTGTATAGAAAGTGAATCAAGTTAAACACCTATCCTTAAGCAGTCGAGATTGTGTGACCGTAGTGTGATATTCAGTTTGTGTAACCTTAACACTGCCATGACTAAGATGACAGATACTATAAGCCTTTCTCCATTCACCAGTGGGGATTCTCTCTTGCTGACCTGATATCTCTATTGTTCGTTGTACATGTTGTGGATCCCAGATATTTAAATATCAATAGGCCTATGTCAGAGGAGATCTCACACTTAATCAAAGTTAGACTGACAAATCAAAACATACGCATTTAAAATCAATTTTGACTTATTCAGGCCAGTTTTGTTTGAGGTATGTGTTCTGATTATAAACGTGGCTTATTTTGCACTTCCCTCTACGAGCGGGCGCATGCTATGGACCTTTTGTTACCCCGCCACCCTCGTCCAAGACGAAGGAAAACACCTCGAAGTCAGAGGTTCCAACAGGTTAATGCTTTCTAATAAATGCTGTATGCATCATTGATTGTGCTTGACAAATGATAGGCTCAAAATATGCGACATTTTGCCATGGACGTAAGCCCTACAAGTATCAATTGCTTAGACTAAATTTCACTTTTACATTGAGACTGACCCAGTCATATAATTAAAATTGACCGAGTGATTATTTTCGTGTGTCAGAAAGAAGCACGACGAAAAGGAACTAATCTGGTCTCAAATCTATTCTTAATTCACTTTAATTTTGATCTTGAAGTTTACTTAGCCTTGAACTTTATGTTATATGAAATAGTGTATAAGATGTGGAACATCATGAGAAATGTTTTAAAATAAACTAAATGAAATAGACTGAATTATTCCTCAGATGACGAGTCATACATGAGGCATCTGTGGTATAGCCAACCCATGAGTAGCTCACTTGTCTAGCTCATAATGATCCCGGTTTTAGAGATATAAATTATATTGTGACATCAAATTAAAGCTGTTAGATTGGTGTATCACGTGTTTTAATGTGAAATAATGATATGTACTTTGAAGCATCTAATATAAGCTTTTTTTTCAGAATTTTTAAACTTTGCTCACATATGACCTTGACTTAGCCGCATCACGTGACCTTGATTAATAATCATCTCAGGGATATTTTTTTATCGTTTAGGCTATACGTTAAATAAATGACAAAACTCAAGATCATTAAAATCGATCTACCCATTCTTGAGATATTCTTTTTTTCCGGATTTTTCCGTGGTTTTGCTAATTATGGATACTAATTAGGTGTTAATTAGGTGCTAATCGTGTCAGAATTGACTGCTCTATATCAGGATCGAAAGAGTACATGTTACTGATCACCTGGGCAAAAAATGGTAATTTCTTCCAAAAGTGCACACACTCACTCTATTTTGATCCTAACAGCCTGGACTATTAGTATTCTTGCTCCACTCTGATTTTATTAAACCGTTATTCAGCTTCTTTGTGCCATGGGCGGTTCTCTCGCGTTCGTGTTATTTCCTCTTCATCAATAGTTTCATACCCTGACGACGATGAGCTTGTTTGGGATGGTGATATTGACTACTTTTGCATGTTCCCTCATCTTCGTGACAGGAGGTACATCGTTGTCAGTTTCCCCATTACAGTCAGTTATACCACCGGAGAAAGAATGTCTGGCGTCTTTCAACAGTTTCCGTATTTGATGATCCTGGGTGACCCCCTGATACATGACATTTTGAATTCAATAAACACCGTGTTAGCCTATTTGGTCGTCTGTTACGCTGTCAGAACTGCTCAAGTCACTGCAAGGCATGTCCCATGCTGTATCTGAAAAAAATCAAATGTTTTCTGTTGAAATTATATTATAGAGCGCAAGTTCCCAATGGCAACATTTGTTGCCAATCTACATATTTTCAAATTGCAGTACTACTTTAACCAAGCCAGTTAATCACAAATATTGGGTTATAACCGAGTTAACAACTACCTGACTTAGCTATAATTACAAATCATTGTCCAACTGAGATAATATAATTCAACATTATACAGTCGTTAATGGAGCCATTATTTGATACTACAATATGATATGTATAAGCCCAGTGGCAACTTTTGTGGCCAGTCACATTATTTAGCTTCTTATGGACACCAGCTTAGTTATATGTAGAATTATTAAATATCATAGACATGCAGACTATTGTTAGGTTACCCACACACAGTTTTAATTCTGGTATGTAAAGTGTAATTTTACTTACGTCTCATTTCCAAGGCGCTTCCGTGGCATCTTGCAAACTTGAATTTCTTCACTAAACGCGATGATACAAGTATTCTGTCTGTGAAACTGCCACAGAATAAGTAAACCAAATTGAACGATCCCGGTCTTGTGCACATGTGTACACCATTATATGTAGTTAAAATAATTTAGTAACCATGGCGTCATCAATTTGATCAGTGGCAACTTTTGTTGCTAGTGGGCTTTAATGGGTTAATGAAGAATCCAAGATGGCCGCCACCGATAAGCAAAAATCAGTTATTATAAATAACATTTAAATATAATCAAAAGTATTCTGCTGGAAATGGGGTGGCAGATTCACTGCAAGACGTGCTGTATAGAAATGACTTTTTAATGAATAAATAAATACATAAATAAAACTGTGCAATAATTCAGAAACAAAAAAGAAACCTTTTTATTTTGACCAAGCTTTTCCGACTTAAGCGCAATATAAGTTTTTATATTCAATTATAGTTAGATGTCATGTATGCTTTGTCAGATTAGTCTGTTTTTAATATGCACGACATAAGGTATATTTATTGGATGCGACTTTTTGTTTATGTTTGACTTTTAACATTATAGTTGACTTGTGGGAAGTCTACCACATTTCCACCGAACGCCCTTTAAATTTTGCATTATGACAACCCCTGGACCACAACATAGTCTGTCAAATACATAAATCTATATTCACATTTCTATATAATATTCCTATGTTAATGTTGAATGTCAGCAGCATCTAAAATGCCAATGTGCATACAAGTATATCACACTTTAGAATCATTAATTATATTGTTATTATCATGATTATATTTAATCATATATTAAGTATCACAGTGCATATGGGTTTTATGCTAGTCTACAACTTTATTTCGGGTTTTCTGATCAAATTCCTGATACAGTGTGTCACAGGCCTATTGTTGTTGTCAATATTTATATTGTTTTTGCTGTTGTAATTATTTTAATTCTCACTTGAGTTTTTTAGACCACACTTCAGTTATTATCATACGCCGATAATAATTTTCGGTACAAAAATGGCACCTCTTTCCAGCAGAGACAAAACGTTGACTCCGTTTGGTAGTCTCTGCACTGGCCACCATTTGAAACGTTGGCCCAACGTATATACATCTCTGTGCGTCCGTGATTGTTAGCCGTCACAATGGCGGGCCTGGATACGGGACTATTGATCGCAGTGCGCATCCCTAGCCACAACCAGAACAGTCTGGTCACCATCGTTACCACCCTGTCTCTGTAGCATCTGGCTGAACTTTATACTGTGATAGCAGGTAGGCTTAATATACCGCTTAATGCGAACGCCCGTCATTCACAAATAAATGGGCTGTGACATTGATTTTTAAGCAGAGGACAGCCACCAGAATCACGCAGCACGTGTATACGTGGTATTCTATGGCTGGAGACATTGTGGTCATACAATCGTCAACTCAGTACAAGGGGCGAGTAGAATGACATACTCGGCGTAGGCTTGTACAGTGCAGAGAGGCACGCGGCGCTGCAGGAACCTGCAAGCTGTAGACGATGGAAATGCTGTACAGCGGCACTGACGGTGAAGATCACAAGGCACTCTGCAGCATATGTCTGGTGCCGGCGGCCTCCCAGTAAACACAAAACATTTGCATAGCACTTATACAACGTCTTCGACGTTGGTCCAACACTGTATCAATGTTATACAAATGTTTTGTGCTTGCCAGCTGTCTCTCTACACAGTGACAGACCTTGGATACGACAGCCGTACGCACATCTATATCCCTGTGTCACCTTGCAGGATGCGCACGTCTCCCAATGCCGGCATTCTCACTCAGCTGAATGCCACACCTTTAACACCAGCACTAGCAGCCGGATTACCGTCATCAAATCTGCTCTCGCAGCCATGAACGAAGATCCCATGTGGGATTATCAGCCTGTTCGAAACACAAATCTGGTATGTGCTAAATCCCCGTAATCCGTACAACCATCGTGTAACAGGAAGCAAGAGGTCGTATCTGCTACTTGACTAAGTAACAGATACGATCTTTTACTTCAAATAGGCCAATATCATATATCCCCATATCATACAACATTTCAGTTGAGAGGTACCGTGCTTAACCTTCGACCGCCATGCTCCGGGTTCGTAACCATGAAGAGGGTTGTCTAATTTTATCAGTTTATAGCGCGTAGTCCTTTTCAGCAGTTGTATCCCGTGCAAAGACAGATATTAGTATACTACAAAATTATGTTTAAATTATGTGATTACTGCTGTTTGCATTTGCAGGACAGTTTTATGTTATGCCAAATCAAAAGACAGTATCAATACTCTTGCTAGTCCTTGTGCTATGAGCGTAAAATACGCTCCCTCACTCTGCTCTGCAAAAGGCAGTATCTGCTCACTTCACAAGTAAGCAGATGTTGTCTTTTGCAGTGTACTAATGAGGGAACTGAGCACTGGTGAACAAACCGATATCAGCGACGACCCAGCGTCCATAATAATGACAGGTGTGTTCCCATTGAGTCAACACATGACATCGCTCAAACGTATGTCGTGCATCTCATTAAAAGGGTGAGGCCGGGTGCAGTGGTAAAAGCTGCCTGATTGGAAAGTCTGAGATCGCGGGATCGAATCCAGCTCTGGCATCAAAGAAACAAAATGTTTCCGCTCAGCTTACTCATGAACATTCAATACCGAGAGGTAGCGTGCTCGACCTCAGATCGCCAGGGCTTGAATTTCGAATTCTGGAGGGCAGTGTCATCTCACCATCCACTAAGTATATAGCCTACATTGTGTACAAAGGTGGCCTTAAACCTATTTGTTGACCATTTTGACACACTCACATAAATCCGGACGTCCCCAGCAGACAAAGACGTTGAATCAATGTTGGTCGAACGTTGTAGACGGTGGACCAACGGTAAACCAGCATTGATTTAACACTTTGTCTGCTGGGCTTGGCCTTACGTTTTGATACAACAGTGCACACCGCTGATTATTTTTTTATGTTTTCCTGTAAAACACCCTGCAGATAAATCCATAAATATACGGATCCCTACCAGGCAGAGAGTCACATGTCCAAGATACGATGTATCGACCCTTTCGCCGCTAATCACGATTATTTAGTCGTTTTAAAATGTTTTATCAATCACGAATTCAAATGGGTGAAATGGGTTGTAAGGGTTAATAAGCGGGTGGGCATAAGGACGAGAATGAAACATGAGGCAGAGGCCCTTGAAATATTGGGATGTCATTTTCGTTAATTATGAGAGGAAACACCAAGGCCAAGCAAAAAATCAGCCGTATGCGTTATCTAGTATAGTGGATACTGGTAATTTAGCAGATGCTACATGTCTTCACTCTCCGGCCTTGAACGGTTGCTGAGACAAGGGCACAATGTACTGATATCGATCCGTTAGGGCCTCTACATCAAATTCCATCTGCTAGAGAAGGGGACGTAGCGCTTTGGCAGAGCGCCTCACTGCCTCGCTGACTAGGCAATCACATTAATGGCGGCCACGTCGAGTTAAGGTTTAAACCAGTGTATCGATGTTTATTTCGTGCAGGGCCCCGCACATTCT
Source organism: Flabesymbios commensalis (assembly GCA_964017125.1). NCBI lineage: Eukaryota > Metazoa > Annelida > Polychaeta > Terebellida > Flabelligeridae > Flabesymbios > Flabesymbios commensalis. Next base: position 27,814,607 of record OZ024910.1, read on the forward strand.
CATTCATCAGATTCACTATCCTTCCACTAGTATCAGCTAGTGGCTCTGATTGATTGCACTGTAAAATGTGTTCTGTAGACGTATTCATGAATTTGACCTGATTTTTTATCTGGCCAATAAGGCAATACCTGACAAAAATGGTGTGCTTGACATTCTAAACCACATGGTCAGGCCAAGGAATACATGTAGCCAGGCACGTGACTATTTTTATGAAATTAACAATGTTTTCTTAATGTTGGGCCAGCGTCGCAAACGATGGACCAACATTAAACCAATATTGGGTAAGTGTGTCGTACTGTCTGAGACTGCACACCAGTAAGAACGATGACCCAGCGCTGGGTTCCTGTTAATCCACAATCTGAGATGCTGTCCCAACATTAAACAAAGAGTGGTTGTTAACATCACTTTGGACATTCTGCTGGTATCTTGGTCTTACACAAAAGCAAGTCTACAACAACACAAGTAAAAGACGCACATCCAATGTTGATTTTATGCTGGGCCGTCATTGTATATGATGGACGAACTATAATACAACACAGGTTGATCGCATGTACTGATCATAATAATACTAGGCATATAATGACAACCTTAGCCCAGTACAGGGGAGACATAATTATATAAACTTGTCTCTCATAGGTGCAAGGAATCCTCGACCTTGACATAGCTTCAGGGTCGGGTGTGGGTCACGGTACACGAGATTTTGAGGCCATATCAGAATGCAGTAATTACAGAAGAGAATCTCAAAGCACTGTAGCAGGGCCACCTAGCTGTGCTAGTGTGGCCCTAAGAAGGAGGCTGGGCCCCGCACTGCGCGCTCATTCACATTCCATATGCTTATTGCAATGTAGCCTATGTCTCACAACTGCTTTGTTATTGCCCCTCCAGATAAAAATATCAACATGATTCCAGCTAGTCGCGTTTTCAATGTCTTTATTTTTCAAAAATGTAGACTTATGAACATATTGGGATAATAATGTGAGAACAACAGAGACAGTTCCCAGTAAAAAGCCCGCGCTGGTTTAATGTTGGGCCAGCGTCGTAGACTGTGAGCCAACTTCGAGTCAATGTGTTGTGTCTGGTTTACATAGTTCATGTCTTATGTTGCTGGGTTTATAAAATCTTAGACCAGGGATACGAAACCTAATGAGTCTTCAAATGAGTCAGAATTGACAATTCTATAGGTGGCACACGTAGTTATATATTTTTTTTACACACTTAAAATTATGGCTGGCTACTGCGACCCACGATCAATTTACTTACAGGTGTACTTTTTGGCCCACAATATGTGAAAACATATTCAACATATTCAATGTTCAAATTACATATATATATATAGTTTGAAGGACTAATAAAAAAGTTATAGATGTGATTAGCCCTTTAACCCTTTAACCGCCGGTGCCGCATATATTCGGGTTTGCATTTTTTATTAGCACATTAAGTACCACATTTTAAATATGGTAAAGATAAAATGACTACGTTTGCCATCGGACGCAAGCTATTATGTATAAGTCTAAATAATATATATTTTAAAGTTTTGATACTCGATCTGCTAAAAGTGGTTACACGCTTACTTGTGAACTTATTATAATATATAAAATAAATAATATATAGGCCTATGTAAACACGGACACGTTCGTGATCCCTCTATTGGTTGTTTTTAACTTGTGTGCTGCTGAATTGTTTGTGAGAATTTTGTCATTCATTTAAAGATAAGCTTCAAATAAATGAAAAATAATTTTTTTAATGAAAAATAGTTATCTCCCAAATTATATTATTTGATTAACTTATCATCTACCACAAGATGTGTTACAGATTCAAGTGGTATTTTCTTTACCCTGAAATTTGCTTGAAAACGTATATAGGGTCTTAGCAGCACAGTATTTTATCTTGTACTTTGTGTGTTGCAGCCTCTGAAGAGATCTTTCAGCACTTCATCAATCAGGCATCATAGAGCTTCTAGTGACGCTGCCTCAATACTTAAAGATATCCTGATGGCTAAGGAGCTACGTCGTCACCCATTCCCTTGGGTACCTGTCATCATCATCCTCACCATGTTCTCCATGATGATAGGGATCATCATCAAAGGCAGGGGATCACGAGGGTCATGTGCCTATGATCATGTGTATCGTAAGGTCACCTGCCATGCCAAACAGCTGAAAATGATCCCCAGTGATGTCATTGAGACCGCCATTACCCTACAGATGGGAAACGAGCTGGACAAGGCGGAGAATTACTTCGACGTTATAGATGAAAAGAACTTCACTAGGTTCCAACATCTTCAAGAGTTGAAGCTTATCAAATGTGGAATAGAAGAGATCAGAGACAATGCGTTTAGCGGACTAAGATTACTGAGAATTCTGGATCTAAAATTTAATCACATACTAGCTGTGAGCGAGAGAACATTTCAGGGTTTGGATAAACTAGAACAGTTGTATCTGTCTAACAATCCCATGTTATCCCTTCCTGATTTTACATTTAAAGGTCTAACTTTGGACCTGTTGGAGTTCAGTAACAATCCGGCTCTGACTGAAATTTCAGAGGATGCTTTCGCAGGTGCCTCGGTGAAAAAGCTTATATTTAATCGCTGTAACCTGAAGAGACTAGAAGAAGACACATTGCCTGATTTGGCTGAAAGTCTGCATTCGCTCCAGCTGACCAATAACATACAGCCACTGGTGATACCTGAAGGTGCCATGAAAGGCCTCAGGCTGAGGGACCTTACCTGTACCAACAATGGCCTCCTAGATGCTGAATTTCTAGAAGACGTCATAGCAGAGGAGATCTCTCTGGATGACAATCCTCTCGCAGAGATCGAGTTTGATGACTCACCTAAATTAAAACATACCAAACGATTGTCAATAGTAAATGCCAAACTGACGCGCCTTACAAAAGAAAACCTCTCCATGTTGATTAACCTACAAGAGCTGGACCTGGAAAACAATGAGCTGAGCATATTTAACGTGTCAGCATTTGAGCACATGGACGGACTGAAGGAGCTTGACCTCTCTAGTAACCTTATTGAAGGCTTTGAAGGTAACTTCACTGAGCATCTGCCTCTGCTGAGGACACTGAGACTAGATGATAATGATATAGAGACGGTACCTTCTACTATAGAGCCGTTGCTCTCACGGTTGAGCAGCCTTAGTCTTCATGGGAACCCCCTACATTGTAACTGTGAAGTCCGCTGGTTTGTCAAATGGTTGGAACGACATCGACACGTTGTACAGCAGCTGGACACCGTGGAGTGTGAAACGCCTGAGAACAGGAACCTAACCCACATCTCAGACTACGGGTTCCAGTGTCGTGCTCCCACCATATTTAACGCCTCTCTGGACACGGACGGGTTGAGTCTGGTGTGCACAGCGGACGGTGATCCGGCTCCCAAGGTGACCTGGACATCGGCCACTAAAGATGAGGTGATGAGCATCCCCGATCCCTATAACCGTGACGTATTCCAGACACGGAGCACGTTCACGGTCACCAAAGACGGCAATTATACGTGTGTAGCAGAGAACGTGGCGGGTACTGACAGCGTCACGGTGGACACACGACGTATGCCTACGTCAGGACTACGATTTGTAGTCGAGTCACAAGAGATAGAAATTCTGGAAACACCACAAGGCTTCATGGTTACGGCATCTCTTATTGTACTGCTCTTCTATCTGTTCAAGATTTCATAATTTTGATGTTGAACCTATGTACAAACTTTTTTTTAAATAGTTACATAAATACATGTTCTTATAACAGCACACTTACATTAATTGGTATGACATATTTTGTACAATAATTCCTTTTTGTTGCCAAGTTTATACATCAATTTGAATGTTGTGATCTTGATGTGAATTTGAGTTGATAGGAGCCTACTGATAACTCGTCAATTGCGCTTAGGTTTACAAGCAAATCTACTCTACATTGTTTTTATAATATTTCGTTTTCTGCAGTTACAGAGTGAGATATATCTACTTACTGTATCATTTAAAAAATACGTCTTTTGTACTTTGACAAATAGCGTGCTGTGTTTCTTTAGGACAGTTATTTGCGACATATAGCATGTTAACTGTAACAGAATCGATAAACAATGTGTCCCTCGTGTAACATATTTGATATATACACAACTGTTCCCATGCAACAAAGTTGACACAAGCAACTGTTTCCCTTCAGTAAAATATTGATTTTTATTAGAAATACCGAGTTGACATTTACAACGGCTATTTATTTGACCATGTTGATGCATATAACCAAGTACCGAGTTGACATAAACACCTGCTATTTATTTGAAGGTGTTGATGCACACGTTATATTTCTCTGTGCCAGATTTTAAAATTCCCCCCAATTCATTAAACTTGACAGCTACTAATGATCCATGGTTTATAAAAAAAATATTTCAGCGTTGTAAGGGTTCATATTGTAGAAGAGCTGCATCGCGAAATCATCAGAAGGGTTAACCCTTTAAGTCCTCACGATGCAAGAAAAGCATCATTTTACATCCCTGAAAACAGACTTATTTTCCTACAACCAAGGGTTTTAGAGTGAATATTTCCATGACACTGGTTTACCAATACATGGCAATTTTCTTTATGTTTTCAACCACATCAAATCATCTTCATCCTCAACAAGTCGAGAATTGCGACAGCAATTCGCGGCTTGTAGTGGATGAAGATGACAATGGTAAATTCAGGCTTGAAAGGGTTAAGTAGCCTAGTTGGACCGAATCATTACTGAGGGGATGCAATTTAGCGGTGTAACAGAGGTGACAGCTCCTTCACTATGGGAAAGGGGGGGGGGTGGACCAGGGATTGTATTCTACTCAGACCAATAAATTAGTTCACTGCCTTATCAGTGAGTGACACAGTACGTCTGAGGTGGTGACACAGACTGGTGACACGAGAAGAGTGAAATGAAAGAGTGTCTCAGCTTGTAACATTACAAGATCAGCCTATCAACACTGTTATTCAGTTGCACAGTTATTTAAATTAGGATATAGAATACCATACTTGTGCCGAGAGTTTTGTATCGGAATATAGCTGTACCACTGTAACATGATTCACTCAATATACCTGACACACACACACTTGTTTTCCTCACATTTATTTGATGTACAGAACCTTTCACATCAAATAATTAAAATCTGTGTGGGTTGCTGTTATCAGTGATGCAAATATAATAATTATCACGGTGTTTTCCGATATTTAAATGAGCAGCACGTGCCAAGCTAAGGTTTTGTAAGCGTAGATCAATAGAAACCGGTATACGTATTACTTGATCACGTTTTAGACAAACTATTATTACGTATATTCGACCCATTATAGCTATGTAATAATATAATAATATGTTTAATGGGAATTATATATAATAAATGCTGCTAGCAGTATTTTCAAGTTAGAAAATAATGATCAAAGACATGTGACAAAAGAACTATATCGCTAGATATCAGTTTTCTATATGAAAGATCATCTCGCCATTCTTCGCGTCAGAAGATCTGTTGAATACTCTCCTAAAAATGACCAATCGGGGATGACTCCTCCAATGGGCTTCACTACGCGGCTTCTGATTTTCGCCATTTGCTCCCCTTGCACTAGCTCACGGAGCGCAGTGGAAGCTATAATGGAGAACCGTTGCGATCGCGCTCTTTTTAAATGACTGACTGGTTTACTATAGATAATAATGGGAGAGAGGTATCGAAACACTATGATAACGTTTGAATTGAACTGCATCTACTTTTTTAGGGTTAGCATTGTAGTGTTTCTCTCCCTAATATCTACATCGTTATAAGTATGTTAAATAATCATAAACTGAGGTGGTTTTAATAGTAGCATTCATATTATGTTGTTCATGTGATAGGGCCTACACACCGACGTGACACGTCAGGCATGCGAGAGATCAGAGATTTGTTGCATCATGCCAAACAAATACTAAACAGGGATCACAAGTGACAATAAGTACATTCATGACATAGCTATATATTTTATATAGATATAAACAATACTAGTTATACTGTCTGCTCTGCAAATGCAAACGACAGGAATTACTGAATGTCAAAGCAAGCAGTCACTGCTGCTTGTATTTGCACTGCAGCAGAGTACAGTGTTATGATATATGTTATGAATGCAAGTGCCAATAATCTCATAAATACAGAGCTGTGTCTGCACAATTGTATGGGCAAATTACAGTGTTTAAGGGTGAAAATTATTGTGTTTAAAGCTATAGCTATAAGTTATGATTATTGTCACCAGATGTGCGATGTACCCAGGTAGATACATGGTACGTACATTGGCAAAAAAGGCTGTAAGCTTTCAGGTGGGCCTATATTAAATTGAAATTCTCAGTCACTAAGATCCACAACTTTAAGTGACTGAAAATTTCTTGCCTTTCTATAATTTAAAGTTACAATTAACGCATATACCTGTTTGACATTTCTAGTTCTAAAATATGCTCGCACAAGTACTAACTACCACAGGAAAACTATGGTTAGTGTAGTCTACGTTAGTCCTCCAGTGGTTAAACAGCAAGTGTGGTAAGTGTCTCACATCTAGGAAGATATATGTATTTTTACAAGTTTGAATGTGTCAGTCGTGTTACAGTAGCGAGCCAGTTGGCCTACTGCTTCGTAACATTATAGCATGTTAATTTATTATCACATAAAGTTTCTTTGTTTTTTTCTGTTGTGATCGTAGCATACAGTGATCAACGTTTACCTGTGGTTCATTCCTGCTTCTATTAGACGTAATATTGTGAATGGAATTTAGGCACACGTATTTTATCAACAACATTTGTTTTGTAAATATGTCGATGTTTTAAAAACTTTAGTATGGTTATTAGCAAATCTATATCTTTACAAGGTCTGTTCATAGTATTATTGTATCAAAATGTTTTACCTGTTTATAAATAGTGTGGTTGCTATCGTTATAAACGATGATTCTTTTCTACTTTACATTTTAAAATTATTCGTTAATATTTTTAAATAGTATTATTCTAATTATTCTTGCATTTGAACAACCACTGAGTATGGGTTGATTCCTGACATAATTACACGTTGTTATGGCAAAAATTGTGTAATAAAATGTGTCACTATTTCAATCCAGCCTTTTTTCTTATCACACGCAACTCATTTTACATGGTCCCGTAAACATTTCTAAAAAAAAATGCGCTCCTGGGGTAAAGGAACAAAAGTTTGTTTTACCCCTTATAGCTCAGAAGTGCTCAATTTAAATTTGCAGTCACTTTTAAGTCTCCGCGTCAAAACTTCTAGTGACTGAAGGGTGGGGCCCTAGGGTAGTGGTTAGCACCGCTGCCTTTCACGCCAGTGTTTGGGGTTCGTTTCCCGGTCTCGGCGGTTTGAAAGGAACAAAAAATGTTTCTTCCCAATCCACTCGTAAAACTCAGTATTGTGGGGGGCCTCCGTGGCCGAGAGGTAGCGTGCTCGGCCTCAGACCTCCAGGGTTTGAATATAGAATCCTGTGTCTGGAGGGCCGTGTCATCTCACTCATCTCACCATCCTCAGGAGGTTCTCCTGGCCCAATATAGCCTGTATGTGCACAAAAGTGGCCTCAAGCCCGATTCATTTCATTTCATTTTCTAGTGACTGAAAAAATACTCCGACCAATATTTTTTTTGCGAGGCCTTGAATGAGAGAGTGCGGTTGGTATTTGGTGATATTTATAAAGCCTTTGATCGAGTATGTTATGCTGGTATACTGCATAAAAAAATACAGCCGAAAATCATTATAACGAAATATCAGAGATCTAAAAATGTACTTTGTTTTATTCACTACCTTCCTATCTCATATCATCTGAACTTTCCACTGTATGTATGATGCATGTATGGTCATGCAGATCTATATGGCTCGAATTGCTACTTGTAAACATACAACTCAGGCCACTTTGTTTTTGCAGTATTAATACACTCTTTGCACGATTTTGCTCGTAAACAGGAGTCCCAACTAAATAGTTCAGCTTTTTGTCACTATGTGGCGTGTTGTTATTAAAAAGGGTGTATTAAGCCTTGTTCAGCCAAATTATCTGTTTCTATTTTTCATTCATTTGAAGCTGGAATTGTTAACGCAATTTCCAGCTTTGAATGACGAGAAATATATATTGAATGACGAAAAATAAACATGCCCAATATTCAATTATTATATTAACTAAGCATCTACTATTTTGTTTTTATCAAATTTAGTGATATTTCAATCTATTGGTCTAAACCATGCTTGAAATCGTATATAGGCTGACGGCTCCTACAGCGCAAGTATGATGCGAATAATATGTAAAAAAAAAACGTTTTTTGATTAAAAAAAGAAACACGCAATTAATTAGGCAGTAGGCACTTTTACTGCTATTACGACCACTTAAGCCCATACATGATACATGTAAAATCATTATTGGCATAAAACCATTATTTTAATGGAATAACTGGTTCGCTAAACGAATGGTTCTGTGGTTGAGAAATGGTCATTATTCTGAATATGGCAATAAAAGCAGAAGTTCCACAAGGGTCTGTTCTCAACCTATATTTGTTGTCACTCTCTCCACGACCAACTGCAGCAGTTCGTATGTCAATATATGTTTTCTAGAACCTAACTAGATTATGTTAGGCTCCACAGACACCTTGGTCTAACTTAAAATTAATTTAAAATAGAATAATCACATTAAATATATATATGCTTATGCTGACAACATGTTGTCCCAGCTTGAAGCGCTGTTTTTCAACCCTAACAGTAAAACCGTAGAAATGTTATATGTATCTCTTATTCTCATATACATTCATATGCACTGAATGCTAGATTATGGTATTATTGCGTATTGGATGAGTATTTATTCAAAATAAATTTGTCAATTAAAATGTCATTTTGATTGAAATTAAACAGAACTTCACCCGAAAAATGTATAATATTTTTTAATGAGAAACATATTTTATCATATATACAAATTTACATTGATATTTACATTGACCATATAATATATAATTTAAGTATACATACATGTAGGGCTTGGATCAGAAAAAATAATTCAACATTATCTAACGAAATAATAATAATAACGAAAATAAATGACATCTAAAGAACGCAATAAACACAGAAATAGGCATGGGAAGACTTTGTAGTAAAAATGACATAGTGGTGGATGGAATATGTATTTCATAGCTCTAATTTAGATGATGATCAAAACCACTGTTATCATTTTTGCATCGTGGTTGTGTTTATACATGTTTATGAATAAATATCACAGTTTTCAGTCGGCACGTTCAAAGCCGGAGTCAGTGACCACTATCCTATTGAAGTTAAAATTCACATAATTACACATGACTTAAATCGTAGAAATAACTTGAGGCATAAATTACCCCCCCCCCCCACCCCACCGTATTATTGTAGGGTGTAAACTCGATAGGTAAATATGGTGAAACATTCATGAGACCAGAAATACATAAATCTGGATGGAATAATGATGGATGGAATAATGATCTATGTATAAAAGCAAGCAAATCCGAATGTGACACAAGTCTCAAAATCCCATACACCACAGGAACATACATACATACAATATATAGCCAGAATGCACGTCAGTCAATTGGCCAATGTGATGTTGCCATGGTAAACGACAACCATTTCAAAAATTTTGTTTGAAAGAAATATTTTTGTAATCCACAGAAATTCAGGAGAGCAACATTAGATAAATTCACATACAATAATATTGAAATACATCACAGAGCGTTCGAAGAAGCATTCAATAGGTCTACACACAAATTAATAGGGTGAATAAGTTATTACCAGGTGCTTTAGTAATATTTCTAAATTACCTGGTGGGGGGGGGGGTCATACCAGATTTCATTTTTTGAGATGAACCAAGTTACGAACGGTGGGAAATATTGAAAGGCTCGTATTCACCTGAGCCTGAGTTCTAAGTTCTATTTTTAATTCAGAAACGGTTATGACGCAGACACATGATCCTTTTTATGTTCTAGGTTCCGCATACTGTGTTTATAGTTGCGCAAGTGATGACATCTGGTGAATGGCTAAGCATTATTGCCAGGTCTGAACACAGCGTCATCGATCGCATGTCGGAGCTGGGCTCAGACTTAGACTTCTATGGGTTAATGTTGCAGACATTGATACAACATTAAGCCAACAGAGAGGCAACTCAATGTGTTCACTGATAGTCCAGTCAAATTGAACTTTGACCTAGAACAAATTGCAACAGAATTTATTTTGATGGCATATGTATATCTATATAACATATAAAAAGTCTACAAAAATATAATGGGGGGAACAAATTTTTAAAAGCCAGAACTGATTTTGTTTTAAAAAAAAATATAATAATTATAAAAATTACTAAATCTATTAAAATTCACAGAATGACCAAAATATAAAACACCAAAAAGTTCAGAATCAACAAAAGAAAAACATATAAAAAATCCTTTAAAATCTGATTGGTGGAAAGACACCAATTTTCCATAAATCCAAGATGGCTGCCTCCATTTGTTGACCATAATTTGTATATATTTGACTTTTCAACAAACAAAGTTGGGAATGAGTATAGTACCTCTTTTTGATGTGTATGTGACAGATTATGGTAATTTAGGATCATCTTGAAGGTCAAAAGGTGAGTTTTATGATATAAAATGTGGAAATGTGATTTTTAACAGATAGAATTAGAAACAAGTGTAATACATCTTTTAAAATTTAATTTTGCCTGAATAATCTATCTCTGTGATTAGTTTGGTGATTCAAGGTCATATGTAAGGTCAAAAGGTCAATTTCAAATCCAAAAATAAAAAATATTATTTTTAACAAAAGACAAATGAGAACAAATGTAATACTTCGTTTTTGGGTGTTTTTGACAGGATAATCCCATCTCTAGCAGAATGTTATTATTCAAGAGGTCAAATGTTAATTTCAAGGTCAGGAGGGCCTAAGCAAAAATATAATTTTTAACAAATCTAAATTGGAACAAGTCGAATACCTTTTGTTGGTGTGAGTTTAACTGGAAAAAAATGTGATACTATTTTGATGATTTAAAGTCATCTTCAGAGAGTCAAAAGGTCAAGTTAAACATATTAAATGTAACAAAATATGGGGATATAATTTATACATAATACAAATAGGAACTTGTTTTATTTCGAATGGAGAATGCATTTCTGTGAATTTTTAGCAAAAGCAGACAAGAATTACAAGTATAATACGTTGTTACTCCGATGACATATTGAAAGTGCTTGGAGTTCCTGTTCTCAACCACTATTTAGTGTATTTGAATTTGACAATGTGGGGCCTAATTAGGTAATAGTACATTAGATTTTGACAATCCCCATTGAAATATCAACAGGATGCGTGTCATAAGAGCACTCTGTATGACACAATGATGAATATACACTAAACTTTTTAACAAGTACATCACTCCAGTAGAGCAGAATAAACGCAAAGTGTGCTTATTAGATTTAAAACAAACAAAATTATTCAACTGGTGCCAGCCTACTATACGGAGGTGGATGTTGGGATGAGAATCAGCTATGTTGTTAACACTGCCCTCCAGAAATGGATAAATTGGAAATGGAAATGGATGCTCCCCACAATGTTGTTTTTCGACCAGTTATGGAAGATTTTGTGTCTTTGAAACCAAGTTGTGTCAATTTATGTGCTCCTCTTTTTTAATCAAGAACAAATCATGGAATCACTGTTTTTAGAAAATAGATTTTAGGATAGTCGCCGCCAGTCATTTTGTAGTCAGCGGGACATAATAACTGGGCGTGCCAACACTGTTCTTTCAAATGTATTCATGTCTTAGCTGTATATCTCAATTTTCAACGTTATTATGTAGTTCTCCTGGGGCAGTTTAGCCTATATGTGCACAAAGGTGGCCTAAAACCCCGTTAATTTTATTTTATCGTTTTATTTTACCACCACACATTGACCATCGTCACTATACTGTCATGTTTGGTGTGCACGTGGTATGTATTACTGGCCGCGGTGCTGCTTACTTGAATTTAAAAATATATTTTGCCCCTGTTTTTTTACTTCCTGTCTGGTGGTGATGTCAGTGTATGTACTGTATAGTTCTGCATTGTTCACTTTTGTATTTTATGTAAATAACATCTGATATCGATTACGTACTATTAAGGCCTATATTTTTGTTTTGAATCACATTTTTGCATTTTGTTACCTTGAAATTGACCTTTTGAGCTTGCGGATGACCTTGAATTACCAACTACCACACTAATACCAGACAAATATTCTCCAGTCACAATTAAATTTCACATTTACGCATAAATTTGACCTTCAAATTGACCTTTTGTCCTTGAATATAAGCTCGAATCATCATAATATTACCAGAAATAGTTTCCAACATCAAAACCCATCAACAATAGGTATTACATTTGCTGCTAGCTATATTTGATGCAAAATCGCATATAAAATTGTGCTCTGCATATGGAGTGGCGGCCATCTTAGTATCTTTCAACCGATTTGGATTTATAGTGGGGGCTCTTAGGTAATAGGGTGTGCACTTCTGGATAAAATTGTGAATTTTGGCACACAAATAGTTAAGATATCGCTCTACAGGAATTTCGATGGAAGCAAGTTGGTACGTCCACATGTTGGCCGCCATCTTGGTTTTCAAAATGGCCGCCACTTGGGACCTATATTCAGCAATATTTCACAAAGGAAGACAATTAGAGAGCTCGTAACAAGCTTATTTGTTCATGAAAGAACCCTAAAGGTATCTAGATTAACACAGTAAACGTTCTAGAAAATCCTTCTCATGCACTCTGACATATTCAAGATGGCGTCCAAGATGGTCGCCAGCGTATAGTCATATTTGATAAATAGCGTAAAATGATCGATTTTAGCTCGATTTTCTTTTGTAATACACCATTTCGAATAGTTTTGGGCCAGTAAAGCTATATAGACTACCCCCAGCAATTTTGAAAACATATTTAACCCTTTTAACCCAAGAGGCTTTTATAACGAACGCCCCTGTAATCTTTATTGGGACAATATTATTATTTATAATCAATTAATTAAGTATTAATGGTGATGTATATTGGTTTCAGTAATATAGCTATATTAAAAGCACGCTTATTGGTCAATTGATTTGTATTTTTAGTTATTCAAGATGGCGTCCAATATGGCTGCCAGTGTATGAGCAGATTTAAGAAATTGTGTAAATTTATCTTGTAGTACATCATTTCAACTAGTTTTATGGTCTGTGAGTCCATTTAAACTACTCCCAGACAACGTTAAGCAATATTTAGCACCTTAACATGAGGGTTTTTAGTTGGCGACATAAAACATCCAAAATTTAGTTGGTGAGTCACTTAGCCCATAAACCTTTCGAACTGTTTTTCGGGTGTGAAACTGATTCATGTTTTCTTACATGTCACAGTATCCTTGGCGGATACCTTATCGTTTAGATATAATAACAGTGTCTATAAGGATATTGTGTGACAAAGGTCCTGGATACGGGTCTATTAATAGAAAATACTTGATAAATTAATACCCAATTTAGTGCAAATGATCCTCAGGGGCTGTTGGATGTACCTTTATGAGCTACTGTACTTAAATGTGTCTACTTTCACTATCATACTTACTAAATGAACATTTCGGATGATATAGGGGCTGAAAATAAACCATAGAGGATATTTCTGATCAAACAACAAGCTCACGGTCTTCCGGTGAACACAACAGCATGGGCAGTAATGCATCTTTTGTGGATGAGTGAGCGGGAAGTGTCTTAGATAGGAAAACAGGGAGCTGACATGGAAAGCAAATAGTTATTTGCGGTTGAATGCCGGTGGTGTTCCCAAATGCTTCTATTCCAAAAACTGCGTAGATCAGTCAGAGCATAGAGTTAACTCTATGGTCAGAGCCAAGAAGCAGTCCCAGGATACAGAACAAACCCACAGGAATGATCATCAGCGGTATGATCACCAGCTAAATATTCAATATTTGCAAAAAAAATGTTTTTTTACTGCTGAGAAGCAGGACACTTATATTAGTTCCAATAAAAATGCCTGATTAGTTATAATGAGCATTTAAATTATATGCTGAAGAACTATCTGATAGCATTTTGTTTTGGCTGGTCAAAGGGGCCGGTTATTTATTCGCCCAAATACCCTTGCCCTATGCAAACTCATTACATGGTCACACAAGGCTGCAACTCTCCTATTCTGGCCACCATCATTAGTATGGCTAGTTTTATGGCAATCTTCATTTCATATGGTACTGCTTCAATGGCGCACAGAATTCCTATGGAATTGTGATTGCACTGTATACGTACACCACGATAACCTGATAACAAACCATCTTGTCTGGTATAGATACAAACATCATATGCCTACCTCCAGTCTACGAATACACAGCCGATCTAAATGAGGCTGGAGAAAGTTATGATGAAGACCATCGATGTGATATCAACAATTCCAACTTCTCTAACATTACCATACAGGAGAAAAAAATAGTGGCGGTAGCATCATGCCATACGAGTCTTTAGACACAAGTCCGGATATACAACACAGTCAGTTCTAAGCCTGCAGAAGCAGCTGATTTTTTTGGTAGATTTGAAAAAAAATATCATGCAGTATCATTTAAGACTCCTCTCTAAAATAGTTTTCACACAAGAGCCCTATATACACTGTCATTATAAATACACCACTTTTCCAGCGCAATTGATTGACGTCGACATACCAGTGCATTCATTAAAGCACCTGTATATTCGTTTAAGTTACATGTATCACTGATAATTTTTGTGATCCAGTATGTGTATGGTGACATTATTACCAGGCGGATACACTGACAATAAGTGGTTCACTCAGAAAACATCAAATGATCTGTCCAACACAAATCAGTTTCACACCTAGAAAACAGCTGTAAAAGTGTATGAGCCATGTGGTTCACCAATTACATTTTTGGGTGTTTTTTGTCGCCAAAATTAAAACTCTCATGGCAATGTGTTAAATATTGCTCAACATTGTTTGGGAGTAGTTTAGATAAGCTTACAGACCATAAAACTAGTTAAAATGATGTATTACAAAAAAAAGAAGAAAATTTAGCTAAAATTGATGAATTCGCACAAATTCTTAAATCTGCCCATACACTGGCAGCCATCTTGGACCACATTTTGAATAACTAAAAATACAAATTAATTGACCAATCAGTGTGACTTCACTATAACTATATTAGTGACACCGACACATCATTAATACTGAATTAATTGATTATAAATAATAAAGTTGTCCCAATAGAGATTACAAAAGCGTTAGTTGAAAAGCCTCTCGGGATAAAAGGGTTAAATATGTTTTCTAAATAGATGGGGGTAGTCCATATAGATTTACTGATCACGGAACTATTTGAAATGGTCCATTACAAAAGAAAATTGAGCTAAAATCTATCAATTTACGAAAAAAAACCATAAATCAGTTTCACACCCGAAAAACAGCTGTAAAGGTTTAGGGCTAAGGGCTCTGGGAGTTGTTTAGATGGACTCACAGACCATAAAACTAGTTGAAATGATGTATTACAAAAGAACATTGACATAAACGTGAAGAATTTACACAATTTCTTAAATCTTCCCATACACTGGCAGCCATCTTAGACGCCATCTTGAATAACTAGAAATACAAATTAAGTAACCAATATAAGCGTGCCTTTATTATGCCTTTAATATAGTATTACTGACACCAATATACATCACCATTAATATTTAATTAATTGATTATAAATAATAATGTTGTCTTAATAGAGATTACAGAGGCGTTCGCTAAAAAGCCTCTTGGGATAAAAGGGTTAAATATGCTTCCAAAATTACTGGTGGTAGTTTATCATGTGTTTATATAACTTCAGTGACCACGAAACTATTTGATATGGGATATTACAAAAGGAAATCGAGCTAAAATCGACCATTTTACGCTATTTATCAAGTATGACTATACGCTGGCGGCCATCTTGGACGCCATCTTGAATATGTCAGAGTGCTCGAGAAGGATTTTCTAGAACGTTTACTATGTTAATCTAGATACCTCTAGGGTTCTTTCATGAAAAAGTCAGCTTATTATGAGCTCTCCAAGTGTCTTCCTTTTCGAGATATTTTTGAATATAGGTCCCATATGGCGGCCATTTTGAAAACCAAGATGGCGGCAAAAAACTGGACGTACCAACTTGCTTCCATCAAAATTCCTGTACAGGAAGATCCTAACTATCTGTGTGCCAAAATTCACAGTTTTATCCAGAAGTGCACACTTCATCTCATATATTGACTTAAGAGCCCCCTCTATTAGCAGATTTTCTATTGATGATTCTGAGCTGATTGGTGAAAAAAAATGATGCAATTTGTGGTGGGTCTTTTCATATTTTTATTGAACTAAGGTGGACAGCTGGCTTCTAGTCTTCAATTTGTTAATTGACTGAACGCTCTCAGTAAAGTGTTTTAGATATAGACTTATAAGGTGATATGGGCTTGCATTAGATAAATAGACACTTTGATAAATATAGATATAAAATCATTTTAAAGCTAGGCAAAACATTATTTCTGAAATCAACATGTGTTATATGGGAGGTCGACTTCAAAAGGTGTTTTGAAAATGTTCCCCCACTTATATTTTTGTAGACTTTTTTTTCTAAAATCCCTGAATGTTTTCCGAATACTTTGCCATACCAAATAATTCTGTTGCAATTTGTTCTAGGTTGGGTCATTTTTGACCGTACATTGACTGGACTATGAGCCCATTTGACAAACAGATGTGTATCCATGTACAAGTACAAAAGCTCAGCAGGGTCTTCTGATCTCGGAAATTTGAAGTCTGAAGTCCGAGTACTGTAGCCAGAAGTTGAAATTCTAATTCAAAATGGCTGCCAAAAAAAACATAAGCAAGATTTCAATCAATCTGTCATAATAGAAATAACCCACAAAAAATACAAATCGCTGCCAAAAATTAAAAAAAAACATCATTGTTACTTGAAAAGTCACAATTCCCATCTAGTTAAAAATTAATTCATGTCATTTTCACTACCAATATTATGTGGATGATATGTAGTATATTAAAGGGGGCAGAAGTTGAGGGGGGTAGCTTGTGGCATGCTTCCCCAGAAAATTTTGAAATATCAGATGCATTTACTGCAATATCTGGGATGCATTATGCAATAAAAAATGCGATGAAAATAACATACAAAACATGGCAACATTGTAATCAAAAGTATGCATTTTTCCTAAATTTTGACAAAGGGAGGGGGGGTTGTCGCTTTTAACATAGCATCGTTGATGCGGCAAAAAGTGACGTTAAGTATGACTTATTAATAAATATAACTCACTTTTGAAGTTTGAATTTAACGAAAACGGCAACATTTAAAAGTTTTTTCGCATATATTTTCACAGCAAAGCCACACTGCAGTATCTGCGTACTCGTATAGTAAGCAGATATTATCTTATGGCTTTGCACGACAGCATAAACCCTATTTCACACCAAAGGTTGGAAAGCAGTATCAAAAAAACGAATATTTGAATAGTGCAATACTTGAACACGAGAAGCCTCTCGCAGGTATGAGTGGACGTCGTCTAGAAAACGCAAGACGTACGTTATATTAACCAGATGCTTGTTTAATGTTGGCACATTATCTTCGGTATTGGCCCAACGGCAACACAACATTGGATCGATGTCTCAAGCTTGCTGGGTAGCAATTGGTTGCAAAGAGAATGCAAACAACAGGACATTGCGTGTCCCGGACACTTGAGAATTATAGGCCCCTATATAATAGCCTATACTATATCGTTGGCAGCTAAGCCCCGATACTGCCACTTAAAGGCAAAATGCAGTATCTGAAGCAGATATTCCCGCTTGGCTTTGCAGAGCAGACTAGGCCCTATATCTGTATGTTGATATAAAAGTAATAGCATTAATGTCAGTTCATTGAGAGACCAGTGATAATCTGTTAAAACACTGATAGTAGAACGTGCATAATCAAATGATGTCGTCTGTGGGCATTGACGTATTTCCAGATATTCTGGACCAGATAGGGTCTACTATGAAAGACGTCTTTGACAAAACTAGTCGAATTGAAGACCATCCACGGTTAGTAGGCTGGTTATTATACAAGGTGAATGACTACGAATTAAAAAAACAGTAATAATAAAAGTAAAAAATTCGTCACATTTTGGATAGAATCTTTGTGTTAGCAGTAGCTAAGGTTATTTGTTAATGTGATATTTTGTATTTAGCTGTAATTTGAGCCTATAGGCATAGTATTCCTAATTGCTTGTTTATCTATGAAATTGTGTATTGTAAGATAATTTCAACTGATTTGGGTAGGTATGGGTATGGTCAATTACCAAAAATTTAGATAATTTATTAGAGACAATCTAAAATGGCCACCACCGGCACACATCGCCCCTTAACTGTTGAACCATTTGCGACATAATATTGTGTTATGTGTCTTTTCCCACTACTGTTGACATAAAAATTACATTTCTGAAATTATTTTAGCATTCTATTGTCCAAATTCCGCAGAAATCCAAATGGCCGCCATCCTCACATATCGCATCATAAATTTTGAACCACTGTTATGGTACGGTAGCTGATGGTGGACTGATCGTGTAGGCCTATGCACTTTTATAGCCAGACCTTAACTCTTCAGAAATCAACTAATTAGACACCATTGAACAATTTTTGGTTGGTGATTTAATACTGCCGGCCATTACTGTAGGCCCCTATCTTTTGAACAGTTGGAACTAACACATTAGAAGGTCATGTTACCCCTCAAAATTTGCTCAATGGACACGCTATGTGGAGTCGGTAATATATATAGTGGAGTAATATTAACTTTTAGGGTGGCAAAATTGAGGATAGAGACCAAAATTGACATAGAGGTTCCAAATGCCCCATTGAAGCTTTTTAGAAAGTTCCCCGACTTTCCCGGGGGAGAAGGCACCTAATTTGCATATTTCCAAGATGGCCGCTACCGAGTGTACCAGGACCATAACATTTGAACCAAAAGAGCCAGAAACACGCTCAATATATCTAATCCCATCAATTTGAGGTTGGGGAATTCATTTCTGGCGAGTAGAAGTGACAATAATGTGATTTAGGGGTTATAATATGTCAATGTAATATATAAAATGTTCAAATTCAAGCACAGTGAGCACTCATGTGCTCGTGGATGTAGTACAAGTGGGATAAAATAACATATTGCACTTGTATGTGTAATGGATTTTCTTGAGAACGTAAAACAGCAACATTTGAACAATAACCACGTTTTAATATTCTATAGTCCCATGAATCTGCAGCAGATATAGCATATCTAAATACATAGTACATCTAAATATGAGTATGCCTAACTCACAAGCGAGCTTTATCCCATAAAGATATGGGAGTTATTTGGCTATCAATCACCAGGCTGTGCCCACTTACACTGTAGTCCTAGACCATGTGATCAAAAAACGGGTAGGCCTACATTAATACATAAGCCATATGCCACACATGGGTGCGCATGACCTGCCTTTCTGCACTTTCAAGTAGCCGTCACAGCTACAAAATACCAGGTCGAGCAGTCTTTGGTGGGCAGATGAATTTTCTGAACCTACTGGAAGAGGTACATCTGTTCGGATCTCCCAAACCCACCCACTGTGTAGGCTACAATCAAGTTAATTTCCACGACACTTTTGAATCAGCAGATATGCCCTCAGACTATGCTGCTTTACTGAACCTGATGTGGGAGACGGGGTGGCAAGATTCGTAACTTTGTCCAAAGACTGATTTCAAGTCATTTGCTTGAGTTTGAAAAAAATCGGGCAGTCTTTATAGTGAGGGGAACTTCTCAACACCATATCTGGCAAATAAGAAGCGTTACCTGCAGCAGCAATTTCTTCTTGTGATACATCATTGTTGTATAATATTGCTACCTCTGCTCTGTAATCAGGTCTCTTTCTCAGAAGATGGCATGCCTGAGCCTTACCTCAACGATATGCTGCAGATGTTGTGTCTGTTCCAGTGAATGCATGAGCAAAAATAATGAGATCCTTTAACACACCCATACGAGCTTGCAGCTTGCCAATATCTACACTTTGGTCCTAATCCACAGGTTGAGGACGAAATAGTGTGATTTTGGTCTCCAGGTGGTATTTTATGAAGGTATATCATAACATCTACATCCTTGCAAACATTAACACCAGGATCAAAATGACTATACTCCAGTGCTGTGCTAATGATTAGATTATCAGCATCAACCTCAGCTTGGTGGGTTATAATTCCAACTGCATTCAACTCTTCTGAAACAAGCGTGATCAATGACGTCTTGTTATGTCCATTCCCAACAACCTCCTCTTGAGTGGTTGGTGTGTTATTCAATGGTGATACAGCTATGTCTGCAGACGTAACTTTACTGGCTCTCCTGGGTTGTTCGAATATATACCTTGATGCTGAGCTTCTGATGATTCATCAAAGACAACAATGATAAACCATTTTGGCAAATGTTTTTATTGTACAGCACATAACCCTGTATCAAATCTGCATAAGAGCAAGGTGTAGGCTATTTCACACAACAGTATACAGAAGATGACCTCTGTCGATGACTGTATGAACAGTGCCTGGATGAGGCAACTCAGTTGGAATCCAAATCAAGGATGCGATTTAAAGCTGCCCTTGCTGTTTCACTCATGGACACTGCATCAAAGAGGAAACGGGCACGAAATTGACAAATCCATATTGTCGCAGGTCATTGCTGGTTTAAAGAACAGCATGAATCTTGTTAAACATCTGCTACTCATTGACAACCAGCTAGTCGTTCATTCCGTACTTTAATAGTAGATCGCATGGCTGATAATGGGGAACTGCTCTATTTCTTTATAGTTTCAAGTCTGCAAAGTTTTGCCCATCACTTTGGGTTGTTGTGACCCAACTGAGACAGCATTGTCACACTCTATACTGCTATCTGTCTCAACTCCGATTAATGTGTATACCGGCGTGTCAGTATACTCTGATGAATTATGGGCTCTGAGCCATCAACACAGGTGCTTTAAGTATCATCTTGAGTTACTCTAGCCTGCCTCAGCTAGGCACGATCCTTGTACAGTGAATGTTGGTGGTCTGATGTCTCGCAATGAGTACCAGATAATTCCTCCAGAGCTTCAATCATCGGTATATTATACAGTCCGTACCCGCTGTCCGAGAGTCAATTACTGATTTGCCGACCTCTTGCAAGTCCTATAGTTCTCGGAAATTTTCTTGAAGTCTTCAGATGGCATCTTTTCTTCTAGATCTTCCATAGTCTGCAGATATACTTGAGATGACTTTGTATAATGACTGTAGTCGCCCTGTAGGATGGACGTATAGCTGCATTTGAGCAATGAAATGTAGGTGAAGAGCAAAGTAGCCACTGGGCTCAGCACATAGAGACTGCTGCATTGATTATACTTGTTCAACATATTGTATCCACAATTTGGCAGTCCTACTCTGGCAACTGGTTATCTGGTATAGCTGATGCCAGCCATTCGTGAGTTGTACTTCAGGTTTCAGTATTGATCACTAACCACTTTCTCTTCAGTTGTCATTTCAAATCAAATTTGATTTAGAGATGGTCCATCAATACTGTCTCGTGCACCTGTTGTCTGAAAAAGGAATAGTGACAGGAATAGTGGCAGGAATTAAAGGTAAAAGATAACGGTGCAGGTTTATAGTCTGTTTATATTTTATCCGACTTCTATATTTTTACCACCTGGTCACTGGACCTGTTCATTCGTGTGCCATCTAAACTACACGGAGAGCATACAGTCCTGCAGCCATTTTGGCGCATTGAACTTATCATACACATTGCAATCTCATTTTCACCTGAGTCAAGTGAAGCATTTGAGGGTAAGTGCCTTGCCCAAGGACACAACATCGAAGCAATGTCCTAATATTGAAAAGGGAGAAACATGGTGTTTCTCTGATAAAAACCCTGCACCAAGCGGGATTCGAAACCTTACGGCAGGCATCAGCATTGACAGAGTTCCGCGCTCTAATCATTGCGCCATGGCCCTCTGTGAATAGTGACAATTGCCTAAATGATTCTGTGAATGTTAAGCATGGAAGAATCTCGGCGGATGATATTAATACCTCTTGAAAAATATAACTCGCTAGTTAATAACAAAGATTACACCAGACCAGATTACCTGAAACCAAAAAGTGTTGAACCTGTGTGTGAAGTCATTGATGATGATGGTGATGATATGCCAGACCCTGAGTTATTATCTATTGATGCGACTGTTCAACCCTTACCAAAAACATATAAGAATAGAGGTATTGCATTGGTTAAGTTTTTACAACAGTGTAGGTGTGTGACGTGGGATGAGGACGGTGTCATTTCAACAGAAAAGTTTGGCCAGATTCACATGTCGCACATCAGCGACTTAATAAGAGACGGTATAAAAAGTTATATAAATTTTTCGCCGTTCGGTCAGGAAGGATTTTATACTGCCTTAGCGGAATCAAATGTACCGCTTGGATTAATATTAAATTCATACAGACGTGATTGGATTCAAAGACTTCGCCGTCGTAAACAGAAATGACTGATCAAGAAATAGCTGATGTATATTACACACCAGGTGCCGCGGGTAGTTTTCAAAGACCTGCTAAACTATACCAATCATTGAGAAAAAAGGTGTCAACATTACTCTAGCAGATGTTAAAAAATGGCTGGAACGCCAGGATGTTTATACAATGAATCGTATTGTTCGTCATAAGTTTGACAAAGGGACTATTATTGCAAATAGTTTGAATGAACAATGGCATGCAGACTTGGCCTATTTTAGACAATGGGCTTCAGACAATAATGATATACAATATTTATTAATTATTATTGATGTTTTTTATAGACAATGACAAGTTTCACCATTGAAAAATAAAACTGGTAAAGATATTGTTGACGCTTTTTCAAAATTGATGACCTTACCTAAAACATTGCGTACTGACGGGGGATCTGAATTCACAAATAAATTATTTCAATCATTTTTAAAGAAAACTCAATTCGTCATTACATTGCTAGAAATGATTCTAAGGCTGCTTTGGCTGAACGAGTTATCCAAACTCTAAAACGTAAGATATATCAACAAATGGTCTATAAAAACACCCCGGAATATAGATCAACACTTTCGGACATAGTTAAATCATATAATAAAACAATTCATAGTAATATGGGGTATGCACCCAACTCTGTAACGGATGATAACGCACACGAGGTGCGATTATCACGTTATTTACGCAGAAAGAAAAAAAAGACACCAAAATTTAAATTTAATGTTGATGATAAAGTACGAGTAAGTTTTACCCATAAACCTTTTGATCGTGTCTATGATATTCATTTCAGTGGTGAGATATTCACAGTAATTGAACGTAAAAAATCCATATCCAGAATACCAGTCTATAAGTTGGCCGAAATGGCTGGAGATGTGAGTATCGGTACTTTTTATAATGAGGAATTACAAAAGGCGTACGTGACTGATGATACAGTATATAAGATTAAAAAAGTACTTAAAAAGCGTACATATTGTGGTACAAAACAAGTCTATGTTAAATGGTTATATTATCCCAGAAAATTTAATTGTTGAGAAAATCAATACCGAATAAGTAATTCTTGTGAACGTTTGGATACAACACAGACCTGTATGGTTACACAGCATTATTTTGTGAATAAACACCATAAAAATGAATGATTGTTATGTTTTTTGGGAATCAACAACAATGGTGTATATCAGTTGCATACAGGGTATATCAATGACATAAGACAAATACGTGGTGGTACGTGGCACATAGCATTAACAGACATAACACTGAAGGCTATAAGTGACCTCACACTTCATACCATTATTGGATGCGATTTATGTCAAGACTCGGCTGTTAATAATCGACTGATTCCTGTATTAAGATTTTTGCCGTTTTCACGCAAAAAAGAATCAGTGATATTTACAAATCCGTATTACATACCAATTACAACAAGTACACCAGTTGACCAGATACGTATGACACTGTATAATTTAGCTGGTGATATAATTACTGGTGACCCTATTATTTACTGTACTCTACATCTCAAGTACATATCAGACTAATTATGGATTTATGGACTAAACACTTCCATGATATGGCAAACTTGATACTATACACAAATCTGTACATAATGCACCACAACCTACAAGCCAGGTAGGCGGATCACAGGTCAAACCTAAGACTAAAAAAGTTATAAGTACCATTGGACAGTCCAAAAGATTTAAGAAACGTGTAGGTTCTGCATTAAAAAAACGTGTTCACAAAAGTGTCAGAACAAAACAAAAAATAACTAGGACCAAAGGGCTCATGTAGCTGGGGCAAAGGGAAATACTACAAATTGTCCACTTATAAGGGTGTGTCATTCAGAATGGCATACTGGCTTATAACGGCATGCCCTTATATGCGTATCAAATCTGTGATTTTGATAAAATTGTGATGTTTTACTGATGATCACAACACACGCCATGCAGCGGCGACAACAGTAAATGAACGAGGAATGTTGTGTGTTTTTTTATCTATATCAAGACTGATATCAATGGATAATTAAAGGTTGGAAATGTCCCAATTTTAAGTTTGTCATGTCGGACCGGCAACAACTTAAATTTGGCTATTTATCATAGAACTGAATAAAATCTCCAATTCTAGTGTAGGCCTACTGCATCTGATGTTGTCAACACCAGCACGGGTCGACTGTTACACAGTATGCGTTTTAGGCCTAACTTCATTGCCTAGGTGGAGGCTAGGTAGGCCCACATCACATCAAAATATTAGATTTGTCCACTATGCATATAATTTTTAAATGAATGGCTAGAATACAATGAGTAGAAAATTATACCCCACAGTTATCAAGTAGCATGGCAAGGGGTAGCATGTCTTGAATATCATTTTTTTGCAGATATGGGATACTTTACTATGAGATTATATCATTCATACATATCACTATATTAACCATGATAAACAGAATTTAGATATAGGCCTATGGATAGGAGACACTGGGGCACTTTGAGACGGATAAATTCACCCCCCCCCCCCCAAACTTATATTAAATTTTTGGAAGAAAAGATTTTTACGACAAATATGGATACATCTTGAGACGCCACCTGGGGTAACTTGAGACACCATATTAGGTACCTGAAGACAACGTGGATCTAGCTAAAATCAAGATTTGAATACTACATATACCTGTATCTATAGCCTGCAGTTGGCTAATGCCAGATGTTGCAGTAACAATATGTGCCTGAAAATAGACAAAGATATTGATCATCCTAAAAAAGTAATTTTCATGTAAAAAATGATCCTAAGCTTAACAGGGTAGAAAATGGAAATTGGTTAGTTTTGGTACCATTGACCAGCTGGCGAACAAATAGCAATATAATTTCTGTCAAACAGGCCTGTCTCAATGTGCCCGAAGTCCCAAGGTGCCCCAGTCTCCCCTATACTTTACTGTTGGATAATACCATTGATACATATATACAGTATAGTGGGGGACCATAATGTCCAATTAGGGTATAAATTTGCACATCTGGCTAAAATTGCCAAAATTCGTTTATAGGTCCTTTAGACCTTATAGATTTATATTTTTGATGGATCCAAGTTCAAAAAGTACTGGAACCACTATTTTAGGCAAAATCCAAAATGGCCGCCACCCGCGAACAATAATTGTGATATCTATGTAACCAATAGATCAAATTTAATTATGTTAACATCAATTTCATATATTTTGAGGTCAACGGTTTCATTGGCCTCGGTTTAAGCATGATTAGAGTCAGATATTTTATGTTTAGACCATTTGTAGCGTTCTTGAAACCAAAATACTATAGAAATTCAATCAATCTACTGACCCATTCCATCAGGTCTGACCATAATTGCAAGTAGACCTATAATAACGTTATGTATGTTGAGTAAATACAATAGAACACAAACTAATAAATAATACATATATATGTATGGTCAATTATGGTTATTATTCACTGTCCCAACCAACCTAACTATTATGAAAATATGCATAAGTTTGTTTTGTAAGATTTGGACGATCTAGGCATTCTTGCGGATTCTTCACAAGCCCATTTGATAGACAGTGGTTTCGGCTTTACATATTTATTGACGACGAGAAGTTGATGTAGACTTATGCGACATTAAATTCAACTAATTAATATGGTGTCTGGTGAATTATTATTTGGTAAGAACCTTCTTATATGAAAATATGGAGTACAAATATTATTAGATCTAGATTGGACTATGTGTTATTTGTGTCGATCTAAAAGTGTTGTTTATCTCCGTTGTCCTCTGCAATATTTCGTATAAAGACCTCTTAGTTTTAGTAGTAGTGTTTTACCTGATTGTTCGCTCGCATGTATGGATGATCGTTGTGGAATTACAAAAACATGTCTCGTCAATAAAGCATAGGGTTCATGTCTAGTTTATTAAAAAATGATTGGCCTAATATCAAACCAAATGCTATTATTGGAGTCATGCCGCTCTTTACTCACAACATCTACACCTGACAGCATCTACACCAATGGTGAAGCATACCATAAACATTAGAAAATGTGTGTGTTTCCTAATCCTGAACAGATACCTGTGCTGGGTAGGTGTTTCACTGATACATCAGTGCAGGAGAGGAGGGGCAGGCTTACAAACTAATATGTTTGCTTGAGTTTGTAAATAATACTCACCAGGTGGGGATAAGGAGCATTGACCGACCACAGACCAGCAAATGGTTATAATTGTGAGATTCTGTGAGGAGTGATTGACAGTTGAACTAGACGCGCCACAACCCAGACGGCAGTGATTAATTTCGGAAAGCCACCAATCTGTGCAGTGTCTGTGAAGGTAGGCGTATGGGTCAGCCAATTTTCTCTCTCTGGGTGAAACTAAATATATGTTAATGCTGGGGGTCCTTTATGTCGATTTGGAAATAAAGCTTTAGGGTCTGGTTGTTACGTTCCCATCCGTCATTATTGAATCAGGGATACTTACTTTAGCTCGAGCACGGTCCGTTTCTAATACAGATCGTCATCTCACGATAACTCTTCATGTCAATATCTTCTCATGGCTAGCTCATTCTTAAGAAATAAGCCTATGCTATAAACCAGCTGGATGGATTTTCTGATTTCGACAGCTGGGATACTAACATGAGAAATTTGTAGCAATATTAATTTCATTTTAGTTAAAGCCTGTTTATGATTCTTGATGTTTAGTAAATACAGCAGATTTGTTCGATCACTTGTTCGTGAGGGTGATTTCGACCTTCATCTACCGTGCTCATGTTTTGTTTGTGTTCAACCAAGCAAACCACCAATATATGTGCTCTTCATTTGACAATCCTCATATGATCATATTTGACAATCATCATATATGAATGAACACCTGTCTCTAGCTGGGGAAGTTCAAACACTGGTTGAATTTGCATCATCAGCTGAATTATTGTCGCACTCAACATCATCTTCTTTTGTTTATGGTCATCATGAAGAAGGGCAAATTCTGCAAACTAAAGATGTCTAAAGATGTTATATATACTCAAGGGCAATCCTTTTTATTTGATGACACTTGTTTAAACATGCTCATATTAGATACAAGATACATAATTCCTGCTGGTCTAGCAGATACATAATAAAATATGCCTTTAACTTGTTAACAAAGGCATGAATGTACATGAAAGTGTATGATGAATGTATATGTGTCTATAACTGAAGAGGGTATCTCTCTCAACATTGCAACCCATCAAAAACTAAAGGCAAAAATATTACTGTACATATGCAAAGTACCTCGTTGGTTTCTCATATTATTCAGTTCTCTACAATCACGCCCAAATGCATATATAGATTATTTGCGTTGTTTGAAAATCAAAAGGAGCCATCATTAATATCTGACAAAGGGAAATGGTGGAGTGGGGAAAAATCTGACATCTTAGAATGCCTGCAAACTTCTTGCTGTGATGTGTCCATGAAAATTGGTGATGCTGCTGCCATTGTCCATATATGGCCTGAACCATCAAAGTTACAAACTTTGAACAATACGTAGAACGTCATTTCTTAACATTTGTCCAGAGCTTGATATCGGAGTAGACACCAACCAGACTTGACCTGATATGGGATTCCTATCCTGATCTAAGTTTGATACTTTGTCGAACCATGGTTCAGGGGTCAACACCCATCCTTGGTGATCAACTAGACCAATTTTTGAAACTACTAGAAAATAAAGGTAAAAAAATGGTTAACGATTTGATCACGGTTTCCAAATATTATAATATATTCCACCAAGGATGACCAGGTCACATCTTTCCAACCGCTAACCTCTCTCAGTTTATGCCTAGTAATCAAATAGAAGCTGACAGTCGCATGTTCTACACAATATTAAGCACATAACAATATTTATATCAGGACAATGAATAGCATTATTGTAGTCATTGCTGTTAGTCCTTTTACTAGCCTGAGATTGACTGAATTATTAGTTGGTTTTGGTTCTGGCAAAAGGTTTCAGGCAATATCTATCCATGCAATTGTAAAAACAACTTGGTCCTCAAAGGTGCATCTCAGTCCCACTCAAGAATTCCATAGTTTTAATGGCTGCAATAGGCCTACTAATGCCTTTTTCTGAGTATTGGCAGAGAAGTGCATTGGCTGCGTTTGATGCATACCCAGAAATAACAGACACATTCGTGGCGTTTATCTAAGATCCTCTTCTGTTCTCCATTGACGTGGCTGGGGCGGTGCATGGACTGTGCCTAACGAAAATAAGAAAACATACCACCCAAACAGGGGGCCTTACTTCGGCCTTCTAGACGAGCACTGCATCAGGCAGGATATATGAGAAGGGCTCTTGAAAGGCAGCAAATTATACAATCCATCGAACTGGAGCTGGGTCCGCTGAATGTTTTGCAGATGTTAGGGTTGTGCATTGTTGCAACACTGCAACCAATTGGTAAAAAGCATAACCTGATAAGGGGAATTACACAGTGCTAATGCTAATCTAGGATGCACACATCTATGTCACTTTGAGTGTGGGTGCATAAACAATGAATGTCCAAAGAATGATTGCTAACCGCGATACATGTAGTACTGAAAATTTATTTAATCTAGTCTATGACTCCTCAGTTTAATTTTAGATGACGTTTACCAATATGTATAGGCCTATATAAATAATGTTGTTAGCCGTCAAATATGAATAAAATGTCCCAAACTATTTTTTAAATGTGTCCAGCGTTTGATATTTAGGTTTTTAGCATATTATTGTACAATGTGTCATTTTGGGCATTTTGAATTAAACTGAAACGTGCAATTTCATCCCAATTACTCTTAAACCATTAAAAAAGATTCCTCGTCATCCAAATATATAAAATTGATGTTAACATTTTAAAATTTGGGCCATATGTTGCCAAGATATTATAATTTTGGTTTTCGAGTGGCGGCCATTTTGCATTTTGCCTAAAATGGTGGATCCAGCAATATTTCAGATTGGATCCATCAACAATATGAAAGTGTATTGTCTCGTGGGCTTGTACACAAATTTTGACAATTGTAGCCAGGTGTGCAAATTTATTACATTATGGTCCCCCACTAGTAGGCCTATATTAACAATAAACTATTATGTACGTTACCATTTGGTGTTTTTTTTCTGGTCAACATATTTCTCATCAATCTCTATAACAAACTTTTTTTTTGTGACCACATTTTCAACAAACTTTTTCTTTTCATTTTAGTTTCTAGCCCCCCCCCCCTTCCAGATATCAAATTGTGCGCCCCTCAGATGGCTTAGTATGTCAACCAGACTCTTTCCCCCTTCCAGCTTGATAGGCCGGCCTACTCCATGGAATGTGATGCAGGGGTAGGGGAAGGGCAGGCAAAGGGACCACTTAACGTTTCATGGCATTTAAGGAGAATATTCGAACTATTTTAAAACCAATGACTGTTCTATGTTAGGTACATGCGATGTAGATACATATAACAGACTCACTTAGTGTTTCAAGGATACCTTATTTTAATTGTAAGCCAAATAGATTTGCTCTCAAAGTGGCCCACTTTGCCCAATAGCTTGAGCAAAGGGGGCCAGCGCATTGGGCAAAGGGGGCCACCCCCACCTTGGAACTTTTTATTATTTTGATACACAAGTGTGTACATAGAAGTGAGCCTAATAAAACAGATATGAAAAAAACCTTTCATTTGATGTATATGGTGACATGCTTTGTTTGACATAATACTAAGTAATATACTAAATACTTTCGTTTACTAGGATTAGTGTGTGAAATATGTAGGCCTACCTATTGTAATTTAGCGGACAAAGGAGCCATGCTTTATGGTTTTTGTATTGAAATGGCCTGGCCCCCTTTGCCCTGGCTCATTTTGCTCAAGGGGGAGAGGTAGATAATTTAGCCTATTATCTCTCCCCAAAGTGATCTCCTGACTAAAGCAATGACTAGAAGACAAAGGCAATATAATGTAGGCCTACCACACAAAACAAAAGCTTTTTAGAAGAAATCACATAAATTCATCAAGAGATTCATACAAATATATAGGCTTATAAATATTGTTGCCAAAAACTCCCTGTCGTCTATTATTTCTATCTAAGATATGTATGAGATGTCTTTTTATGTTTTTTGTATACATATGTTCATAATTCATAACTATGACCTCATTAATCTTTCATACAGCATGTCGCAATTAAAACATCATTGATGGTACCTTTTGCCCGCCTCTCCCCTAACCATGCTGCGCTGAATTGAGTCTCCCAATTAGTAGCCTACCTGGACAGACCTTGAGACTTGTGCATTAGTAACGTTAGTAGGTCAACACCATCCCCCACACAGGGGTGAACCACGCTGTAGCCATGGAAGAGCCCACACCAACAGTGACAATCCAAGGTCTGTCCACAACCTTCAGTTGCAAATTCTTTTTGCTACGTTGTGTTGTATTGGGGTTTACAACTTATTTACAATGTAACGTAGGGTGACGTATAGTCGTGGGTTGCTTTAAGTCGCCATGGTTAAAATGATCACTCAATTCTAAACGATCATGTGACGATACTAACAATCTGGCGGTGTCATCTTCAACCTGTGAATTTGCTCTTCAATTCTGTAAGATGAATTAGTATTCAAAGTGATGTAGGGGTGTCAATTACACATCTTTCCGCCACAACTCCAATAGCGCGTTGCATGAATCTTTAAATCTGTTTGCACCACCTCTTCTCCATTTAGAATATTAGGCTGTTTGAGCCGCGTATTGACGTTATTCGATTACAAAATGGCGACCAATGATCCAAGAAACACGTTTCCATATAAAAATAGGAGGGGAGCATTCAATATATTATAGAACGAATTACTTTATATCGGTGGCGACATTTGGGCTCCTAAAATCGACCATTTGGCGAACTTTTGCCATCCCATTTTTCCAAATGTACGTATTGTCGCCAGAAAAAAGAAGGGTGTCCAATGGTCGTGAAATGAGTGACGACGTCTTGCCTCCCAAGTCTCAGACTTCCAAAAAAACGTTCAACCACTACCGATTTATTATTGGCCCACCGTCTGCGACGCTGGCCCAACAATAAACCAACATTGATCATTATAGGCATATATGCCTCAGTGGCGGATCCATGATCTGAAGAGTAGGGGGGCACCCGGGGTTTTGGGGGCTTGACCCCAATATTTTTTTGTAAATTTTAGCCAATTTAGGGGACTTTTTAAAGTATTTGGCCCGCTGCTCCCACCCCCCCCCCCCCTGGATCCGCGCATGGGCCCCTATATGATTTAGCAATTTGGTGGATTAGGTAGGACCCTACTAAGGCAACCTCAGTTAAAACATCATTGGGAACGTGAAATATCATGTTTTCTAAAAATAATAATAATAATACCCCCCCCCCCCAGGATACGCCACTATTAAAGTACCGGTACATGTAATGTTTTTTTCTTGGACTGAATGACTCAACCCAAGTAAAAACGAATTCCTAATTGGATCTGCACTTCAACAGAAAAAGTTTAGCCATCTTACCCCCCTTCCAGTTCTTGATAACCAAACAAACCCAACAGACTCCACCCTAGCGCCTTTGACAGTAAAACATAATGTGCAGTTTTGTGCGCCTGATATAATAATGTCTAAATGGCGGACTACAGTGCATTATTGGTAAACAAACTAAAATGCGCTCCAAGTATCAATTTTCTCGTACTGTAATTCGACTTCGCCTGATGAAGCTAAATGCCTGATTGTAGGAGGGGAAGTGAAGATGAATGAAAGAGAAGGCAGCGGAAATGGCAGAGGGAAAAGAGGAGAAGTGAATGAAGCAAAAAGGAAGGCAGGGGAAGGAGGACTATAGAAGAATAGGAGGATATGGAGAAGGAACGAAGGAAAAGAAATAGAAGGAGGAGAAGGGGGAAGGAGGATAAAGCGAAGTAAGGAGGAAGGGATGAAGCAGAAGGAAGGGAGGACACGGAGAGATAGAAGGAAGAGGAGAAGGGAGAAAGAGAGAAGACGAGGAAGGAAGAACTTTAAGGGGTAGGAACATGAAGAGAAAGAGGAGCAAGAAGGAAATAAGAGGAACATGGGGGAGAATTGAGAAGGAGAACTATTAGGGAGAAGGAATGAAGAACAGCGAATGTTAAGGAGGATAAGGAGGAGGAGGAGGAATAGGGGGGGGGGGAGTGAAGAAAGGGAGTGAGAGAAAGAAGAAGAGTGAGGAGGAGACGGAAGAAGAGAATAAAGAAGTGGGGGAGAAGAAAGGAGGAGGAGAAGTGGATGAAGGAGAATAGAAAAGGGAAGACTTAAGACGAAGAGTAGAAAAAAGAGGAGAAGAAAGAGGAAGTGGTGAATGAGGAGAAAGAAAAAGAGGAGGATACATAATGTAAAGAAATAGAAGAAGGAAGATTTGAGAAGGAGGAGGAAAAGGAGATGATGAATAAATGAGCAGAAAGAGAGAAAGAAGAGAAAGGAAGAAGTTGAAAGAGAAAGAGAATGAGGAGAGAAAAAAAAGAAAGGGAGAATGGGGGGGGGGGGTTAAGTGGGGAATTTGGAGAATTCTTTTTCCTCCTTCTCCTCCTTATGTTCCTGTTACTTTTCCTTCTTCTTACCCTACTCTACCGTCAGAGAAGGAGGGGGAAAATGGTGACGAGAAGGACGCCTCCTTCCTTCTCATCTTCCTTCTTCTTCCCCTCCTATTCCTCCTTACCACCCACTCTTCGTTTTCCGCCCATCCCCTTCTCCTTTTGCTCATCCTCTTCCTCATCCTTTAGCACCCTCTCCCACTATTTTTAATTAGGCAGCCCTCGCCGAGGCGGGCTGCTTACTGTATTCCACACGGTCCGCCGCCGCCGCAGTTATTTGTTTTCAAGATAGCTACTAACCTATCAACTTCTGCTTCCTCATACTTCACATAGCCATCACATACCACTCGGGAATTGTTTTGGTGACATTTTGATCCCCATATCATCAACCCTTTAATTACTATGGCCACTAACGAGGAAAAGCTCGCTAGCGCGTTTCAGGAAAAAGTTTCCATCAGATCCTTTTTTTAATTTGGCAAATATGTTCAGCTATATCAGCTAATGACCTGATTAACATTTGGAAGCAAGCAATTTCAAAATGGACGTTTAGTGGTCATTTTTAGTTTTAATAAGTTTGTGATATTTACTTAACTAAAAAAAAATGCAAAATAGCTGGACCATAATTATAAAACAAAATGTAATGTCTCACACAAGGATAACCCATGACAAATTTCGCAGTTATAAAATCCAAAATGGCAGCCAGTCGGCCATTTTGATTTTTTTTTCTCATTATCTCGGAAATGTTGCATGATAGCTGATCTATGAACTTCTGCTTCCTCATACTTCACATAGCCATCAGATAACACCAGGGGATTTTTGGTGACATTTTGATTCTCATATTATCCATATCATCAACCCTTTAATTAATATGGCCACTAACGAAAAAAGGCTCCTTGGCGCGTTTCAGAAAAAAGTTTCCATCAGATCTTCTTTTAATTTGGCAAATATGTTCAGCTATGTCAGTCAATGACCTGATTACCTTTCGGGAGCAAACAATTTCAAAATGGCCGTTTAGTGGCCATTTTGAATTTTAATAATTTTTTGATACTTACTTAGCTAAAAAAAAGCGAAATAGCTGGACCATGAATATAAAACAAAATGTATTGTCTCACGCAAGGATAACCCATGACTAATTTTGCAGTTATAAAATACAAAATGGCCGCCAGTTGGCCATTTAAATTTGTTTTCTCATTATTTCGGAAATCTTGCATGATAGCTGAGCTATGAACTTCTGCTTCCTCATACTTCACATAGCCATCAGATAACACCAGGTGATTTTTGGTGCCATTTTGATTCCCATATTATCAACTCTTTAATTACTAGGGCCACTAACAAGGAAATACTTGTTAGCACATTTCATAAAAAAATTTCCAGCAGATTTTCTTTTTATTTGGCAAATATGGACAGCAAATATCAGTCAATGACCTCATTAACTTTTGGGAGCAAACCATTCTAAAATGGCTGTCTAGCGGCCATTTTGAATTTGAGTAATTTTGTATTATAAATTTACGCAACTCAAAATCAATGTAAAATAGCTGGACCATGCATATAGAACAAAATGTAAAGACTCACACAAGGATAACCCATGATAAATGTTGCAGAAATAAAATCCAAAATGGCCGACTGACGGTCATTTAGAATTGTTTCTCTCATTATTTTGGAAATGTTGCATAATCGCTAAAGCGGTAATATAAAATAAACATTGAGAAAATTTGCTGATCTATATTAAATTTGAAATGGCCGACTGGCGATAATGGAGGGGTGCTTTCGTGTTCTTTTCCGAACAACTCTTTCTAGTTTATTTTATTGGTCCACCACCCCTCCTACATCTTTTCATCCTCCTCTTCCTTCTTCTCCGTTCCTCCTCTACTCTCCCCCCTCTTCATACTTTCTTCTTGCTCTTCCTTCTCCTCTACCTTTTCCTCCTCCTTATTCACCTTCTCTTATTTTTATTTCGTCTTCCTCCTCTTTCTACTCCACTTAGTGTCTCTCTTATTCCTTCTCGTATACATTCTCCACCTTCTCTTCTTTTCCCTTCTCCATCTTCTTTGTCATTTCCACCTCCTCTTCCTCCGACTAACACATTTCCTCAGCCTCCACAGGCGAAGTTGGGTGTGTGAAACTTAAAAACATGGAGGGCATTTTAGGTTTTGGCAACGTAAAATAACGAGGAACGGATCAACAATCGTCTATGTCGCTGCACCCACACTGTAACTCTCTTCCTTCTATAATTAGGACTGCTTAAACCATGACATATTTCTCGAAACTATCATAAATTCAAATATTCTGCTCTGAACCTGGACATGACATTGGTTATGAATTGGTTTTAGTGCACCTCTGAGCTCAGTTTTTCTGTAGAGTTAGGCGCCCTAGACTTTCCAGTCTAATTGATTGATTGAATATTATGTGGCTGTATTATATATTAGTGGCATCTCTTCCACATCCATACACCCTGTGTGCCGGAAGACAGGTTTGTTCGGCGACCCGCTGACTGGTGATTGCTCTGTCAATTTTCTGGGCGGGGCGGGGGATTATGGTGGCCGGCTTCATGGCCTCTTGTTGAAATAAGATGCCGTTGCAATTTTGTATTTTATACTTTAAATATTCGTGTATTTAATTAGCACGTTGAATAATTATGTCTATGTTTGCAACCCAATTGGCATATGCTAAACAATTTATCTATTTTGAAGGTGATATAATCGATATCGCCTCATATTATATGATGAAATGTATAACGTTACATTGCTGAGGTCATGGCGACAATAGAACACCCGTGTGTATGTTGGTGGCGGGATATTGACTCCCTGGCGACATAAAGCCACCATATGTGACGACTATTCGCATCCGGATGCAAAAGTCCGTCATTTGAGGAGTAGCATTTCAAAAAATGTTTATTTGTAACGTTATATTAAATCTTCTTTAAAAACAACACTGTTATTTTATTCTTGACATATTGAAGTTTCTATTGGTATAAACAGTTGACATGAAACGCCAACAGTTATTTTTCAATAACATAAATTCCAAATGCGATTTGTGGACTTTTTCCGAACGTCACGACTTTAGGTGACCTTACGTTACTATGTAGGCCTACGTCAGGAAAATTGGGAAACAATGTATGCCAATCAGACTCAAAGATCATGCTGATCAGCTGTGGTGTGTAGTGCCTATAACCCAGTCTACGACGCTGGACCAACGCTAAACCAACATTGATTCACTGTCTTGTGTACGCTGGGTAGACTATAGGCTAATGTGCGTCGAGAACAGATGAACAACACAACATTGATTACAGGTGCTCAGCAGACCCAATGCGATTTAATGTTGGCCCAGCATCTGCGACATCGGACCAATATTGTATCAGCATCAGGTCAACGCATCGTGGTTGCTGGGTTGACCTGAAACCTTGCGGGAAAACGATATTAATGGTAACTGAATACCACCACTCCCTCAGTTCATCTGCAGTGGGGTGACTTGTTGTAGGCCCCTATGTATAGATAATAATTTTATTCTGACCTCAGAGTTTAGGTCAGCTATTGAGGTCAGACATGAAATGATGTCATTGCTGGCCTATCAGCAGGCAGTATGTCCCAGGAGGGGAAATCCTTGAGACCAATAGGGCATATCATATTTGGAGATGGATGTCTGCTATTTTGTCACATTTTAAATGATGTCATCGCTGGCTAATCACTGATCAGAATACAAACCATTCTCCCCAGAATAATGTTTGTTACCTGGCCCTGTAATTTGCATAAGTTGCGCCCAATCAGAACATAGGTGATTGATTATGCTGAACAAGGGCCATTGTTGATCAGCCAATAACATTTCTGTTTGGACAGACTTGAGTACTAACCTACTACCAGTAGTTAAGGGACCGTCAACATCGAACAGTCTTGTTTTGTATCAAATTGATATATGAAGCTCTATGCGTAGGCCTATATGTATCTATTGATAGGGTCTCCGAAACTGAGGCCAATGGTCAGAATTATGAATGGAATTCACCCATCTATCAGTTTTATGAATGAAATGACGTCACTTTTTGTCTCAAATTCAGAGACCAGATTCTGATAATAATGTACCTGGGCTGACGCCCAGCTACAAAAAAGCTACTGGTAAAAACGCCCTGTAAACAGTAAAGTTTGCGGATCTAAAAAAGTAGCTACAAAATGAAAGGGTGTCAAAAAGAAAAGGCAAAATGTATTTGGAGTCTGACGCCGTCTACAGCGAGAAGTTGGCAATTTTTTTCTAAACCATTAGCTGATGTGAGTGTATTAAAGAGAGAGTGGGTGAATATTCAGCCTACAAATGAGTGGAGTAAGGGTTCAACTATTATTTTGAAGTCCGTGGTGAGACTAATTTATGCTTATATTGACTTAAAAAGGACAAAAATACATGCAACGATCCAAATGGTGGATTCGAAAGGTGCACCCATTACAGCAGATGCATCAGTCAGCATAGTGAATCAGATTTTACATAGTATGTGGTCACAGGTGGACCTTACCCTTCAACATACCACTATAAAATCATTAGGTCCTTACTATGCATACAAGACCATTATAGATAAAATATTAAACTCGACTGTTGATGATGATAATCGTAAAGACCGCCTTAGTATGTATGTTAAAGATAGGGGCGGGAACATTGGCAGTACTGATGCCTCATCACTGGATAACATCAGCTTAAGAATACGAGATGCCTTTTTTAGTGGTGGCCAGGTATTAGACTTGATGGGTGATTTACAATTAGATTTTTTCAAACAGGACAGATTATTAATTGATGGTATCCCCATCAAAATCAAAATGATTCCTGTTCGTGATGTTTTCACACTAATGTCAAAGACTGGTGTTACTGAAGAGTATAGTGTGAAGCTGGTGAAAACTTCATTGGATATTTGTTATTACCATATTGCCCCAAATATTATTCAGGCACACAAGAATGTTTTACAGATGAATAACGCATTATACCCAACTCAAAGGAGTGTCATCAACACATTTCATATTGATAAAGGCTACGAGTCAGCTCGTAGTAACTCTTAACCTATTTTTAGGTCAAATTCCAGACAAAATATATTTGTGCATGGTTCAGACGAAAGCATACGAGGGGTCTAGAGATACAAATCCCTTCCACTTTCAGCATTTTGGCGTTAATCATATTTCCTATTTATTAAACAACAGAAGCATCCCAAGTCAGCCATTAAAGCCTAATTTTAAAACCAAAAACTATGTAGATTGTTACTGTGTCTTATTTAGAGATGGTAAGTCACCCAATTTATCATATGAAGAGTTTGGAAAGGGGATTGCTATATTCGAAATAGATATTGCTGCAGAACTAGATAATTCAAACGTACAATCAATGAGGCAGTCTGGTGAGGGTTGCATCGAATTGAAATTTGATACAGCGTTACCTGATAACATCACTAATTATTTACGGAACATTTCGTGGAATTGTGGTGATATCTGGTTCAGGTGAAGTCTCAGAAATATGAATAGTGACACATTACGGGAATACGCCAGGAAGTTGGACTTGAATGTGAATGTCTGTTCTAGAGATACTATTACTTTATCTGACACACCAATGATTGTTAACACGGAAACTTCAGTACAAACTGGAAGACATTGGGTTGTCATTGAACTGAACCATGGCTATTAGGCCTACTTTGATAGTTTAGCTGATTTTGATGTTATGACTAATAAATTTGAACCAATCATGTTAAGGTATAATAACCAATATATCTTTAATAGGACAAAGTTTCAAAGTGAATATTCGATTTCATGTGGATTGTACTGTTTATATTACCTATACTATAGATCAACACACCCTTATAAAAACACTATAAATGACTTAAGTTCAAGATCGATTTCTGATAATGAAAGCTTTTTATTGAATTTCTTTCCTGAATACGTATACTGATAATGCAATTATAATATTGTAAAATTGTATTGTATGTAGTTTGTAATAAATTCTTTTTTTTTTAAACATTGCGTGTCTATTATTTTTTAAAAATTGGGGGCAACAACTAACGGTAACTCATTGTAATAGTAGCATTGGACATTGCATCGTGATCGGTTGATAGCAAGCTACTGTAAGTAGAAAAAATTGTCGTGGTAATGATTATAGTTTTTAGTTTATAGTTTAAATTATATTTTTCACATCAGTTTGGTCTTATATAAAAAACAACAACTACATTTTCAATTACAACAGTTTTTTATTCATACACATAAGTAATTCTATTTTTATTATTAGCGGATATATGATAGCCATAACATCATCTGATGTTTTTAGACCTACAGATACCAGAGATGCTCATTAATATTTTGAACCACCCAATCAAAATAAAGCACTTTGCGTCATGTCGCCAATTCATTATTCGATGATGAGTCATCCTTTTCAGGGGGAGGGGGACCACCTGCGGACCCAAGGGGAGGGGGGGACCAGTCTGTAACAAACACCAAGGGAAGGGGAGGGGGCCGTGATGAGTCACCCTTTACAAGAAGGGGTGGGGGGCCGTGATGAGTCACCCAAAGAGGGGTGGGGGACCGTGATGAGTCATCCAAAAGGGGCGTGTCCCAAGGCTCCACCAATCATAATCAGATTATGTTAATGTGGCCCTTCAAAACACAGTATCTCCTCAGACGGTTTTCATATAAAAAAGATGGGTGCAAAGTGTGTACCTCACTACTGCCATTACGCTGTGCCCCTTCTATTATACACTTGGTACAGTACATCGGCAAATGCACCTGGGTACTAACCAAGTACATTTCGCAAAACCCTGTAGTTGTACTTGTAGTATATGTACTTGCCCCAACTTTGGCTAGACCAATATAGTTATATACAATACAAAAATATTAAGCCAAAATTTTGTGACCTTCTGTCTATAGCACTCGAACTAAAGCCGGGTTTCAGGAACTCCTGTTCTAATATATATTTCAAGTTTATTTGCGACATTTTGACAAAGTGAGAGCAAAAATGTTTACAAAGAGTTCTGTGGAAAATTTGCAAGACATGCCTGAAGCTTGATTCAATACAGGGGGTTCTTAGTCATTTTTTTTCTATTTTCCATCTATTCTGGGACGGGTGTTGCCCTTCTATATTGTGTAATCATGGATACTCTGCAACGAATAAACAGCTTTAAGCAATAGAGCCTAATGAATGATAAAATTGATGTTTTATTTTGAAAATTCTTGCTTTCAGACTATGCATAAATTTTCACGGGGGGGAAAAATCGTTAAGCTAACTTACCCAGTGTAATATTTTTCACCCCCCCCCCCCAACTAAATAATGGTAGGCCTACTTTCCTCACTTGCTAAAATTAAGTCTAGAAATAACGCAATGTTCAGAACTGTATTTTGAGCACTTTCTTTTTTTTATGGGGGGGGGGGGGAGGGGCTGTAAATATGGGGACAGCAATAAGCTTTTATGTGGAACTATGTACCACATCTCGGCAGACGTTTGATCGACAATAGTTTTCAGTTGATTAATATTTTATTGAAATTCATACCCAATGAAAAAATAATAGAAAACGCATTGTTGAAAAGAATATTTATTGAAGTCGCCAGAACTCCACATATAACGCATTCCTGAAAATCGAACAAGTACTAATAAAGTTGAGATGTGACCCATCTGCATGCGTGTGCAGTCGCATCACGCATCTACTTGAAATGTGCAAGATATATTTTATAATGCATTAATAATATACTTACATCAAACACATAAAGTACATTTTTATAAAATTAATTTTTCAGTAGTTTATTCAATTTCTTTGCAGTCATGAGACTGGTTATGTACGGATGGGTCAGAATAACGATTTTATTCAACAAATTAGATACTGATTAGCAAGTGTACCTACCTCACCTCCAGAAACGATTTTCTATATTAAAATTTGCGTAAAAGTTGTTCAGAATGACAATTCCTTAACTCTCCTGTTGAGCATGGCCAATTGTCAAAATGTTCCAGCATACACTAAATAAAGTGTTCTATTACGTTATCTTTATCACTAAAGCCACCTTGTGTGCCAAAAGATGGGGTATGCTGAATATTGGAATTAAAATACATAACTTAAATATACTAGTATTAGAGAACTCGCAGCACCTACATTTCTCGCCTAAACATAATCAAATATCTTTATTTTAACCCTTAACGCGTCAAAATATAGAACTTAAATGATGACCGAATAAAAACTGTGCTTTGCTACATCAACCCAGAACTTAGTGGGGGGCAAAAAAAACATACACAAACTATGTACAGTAACCGCCTATAACGCAAATTTAATGGTCATTTCTGTTTCATTTGTTATTTTCGAAAGACCATAAAAAGACCGAAATGTAAAATATATTTATTTATTGAAAAAGTTTAGGCCGATACTAAGTGTTTTATTGTTTATGAAATATTAATTAGGTCTACTATATCATTGGAGTGATTACCACTTAGGTTAACCCTGAAAAAAGAAACAAAGGTATCATGCTGACCCAACAGATCACAAACTACCCATACACACTGATGGGGGGTGATTAAAAGGTATCTTGAACAGGATAGTAGACAGAATAATTGGAGAAAGGGGGGGGGGGTTGTTGTCTTTTGGAAGAAAACTGATTACATGTTTAAATTATCCGAATACTACTGAAACTAATCCCCTAGAAAAAGAGCCCGCTGGGTTCAAACAAACTGTGATTGCCATCAGTTTATAAAACACATTTTTAGACATTTGTGGTCTTCCTTAATGTTAAAGAATAGATAGATTTTGTTATAACCCCTTAACTGCCGATACCGATTCTGATCGTTTTTTCATTTTTTATTACCACATTAACCCAAACAGCGCGGGGATAGACTTTAGTCGATAGAGGTCAGATTCTGCTGTCATCCCCACATTGTAAAAACATTTATATTGGCCGTAGAACATAGGCTAGGTACTCAAATGAATTGGAAAAAGCTTACCAAGACATTTATGATTATTTCAAATTTAATAAAATCCTTTGTTCATGTTTTTTTTTATGAAAAATATTCAGCTCTTCAAGGGTCAAGTACCAGCTTTTGAACAGGTTAAAGATAAAAAGTGCAAATCAATCAACAAGATTTCAAAATCGGTGACCCCCACTTTGTCAAATCTGAATAATTTTCACTCGCTTGAAGTTGTAGATCGCATCAGCGAGACACAATTATTATCCAAATAACAAGCGATTTAAAATCTGAAAATTCAGAATAAATTAAGGTCTAGGATGGATTAAAAATAATATGATTCTGTTTGATGGATATATAATTTAAAAATTTTATCAATTATTTTATATTCTATATCCTTCAAAACATCTTCTATTTCCACATTTTCTCTTCAATACTTCAATTCATTTCTTCAACTTCTAATTTCTGTCTTCCCAAGCTTTGTGAACAAGAAAGAATTACCATATGTCAAACACGAAAAAAAAAATTAACATGTCTAGTAGAGTAGTTGTATCTTAAAAAGTTATATTTTACCATATTATGTTATAACAGCAATATACCGCATACTACTGCAAATGCGTTTTCTTCTCTTAACAGGGTTAACCTTTTTTAAATATATTTATTTGACTGTGAAAAAGTAGAGTTTAATCCTCCCTCAGCATGCTGTCTCATGTATCATTCCTATCATAGTAAATTTGTCATTAGTAGTAGTAGTAGTAGTAGTAGTAGTAGTAGTAGTAGTAGTAGTAGTAGTAGGAGTCATGACTTCCATGTCGAGAACATGACAACAGTCAAAATAATGCTATTAAAAAAAGGAAATATATCTTTTTGTCAGAAAAAGTAATTATAGTGGACACTACAGTACAGGATTAAAAGACTGCTAGGCGTACCACCAGAATTTCCGGTCTACACCTCAAGACGTCTTCAACAACAATTCTTCCCCATCTTCAATTTCATTCTTCTATATTTCATTTTTTTTTCATTCTTCCCAACACATCAGTCTTCAATCTTTACAAATAACAAAGGGACATAATTAAAATTTATACGAATCATCATAAACTTTATTGTCAATTAAAACCAATACTGCACAATGAGAACAAAGAAGACCAGATGGCATCTTACATAAAATATCCTACCAGCAGTAAAATGGAAACTGTATAACAGCTATAGGTATACGACTATAGTGATAGATTCATAATGTAAGTAGCTGTCCATGCCAAGTAGAATTCATCAAATTAAATGACCTTAACAATTTATAATGTGCTCTGCGTTTCCCCCTCACTTCAGATTTGGGAAATGACTCATGTGTCTTATTAATAAACAGTGGTAGCTCAATGGTAGAGTTGTGTGAATAAAACATGTCTTTTTCTTCTCTGAAGTGAAGAGCCTGCCTCAAATGCCATGGGAACTGCCTCTTGGAGAGCTTGTCTAATGTAATATACAGCCTGTTCTAAACAGCTTGTACTTCAGGTTCAGTAGCGACCTATAGAAAAAAGAAAAATATTTGATTCAAGCCATCATGCCACATTTTAAATTGGGAAAAAAATCTTACCTTACTTCTCAGTTAGACAAGGCTGAATGATGGATTTAAATTTTCACCCATTTGAAGTTGTATCTCGCCAACGCAATCCACAGCTTCCAAGTGCTTCCAAAATACTCAAATGTACACAATTTGAATCACAACCTATGCTAATCTAACAAATTCAATGCCACTTTCTCCTACAATTTTTTTTGTTTGAAGGTTATAAAAAAGTTGAAAACAGCGAGGGTACAGACTTCTAGAATCTGATCTCTATAGATGACGTCTAAAGTTTATCCCTTCACTAAAAGATTAAAATATAAATATAACTAAGACATTTATGGTTTCAAATTGGAACAAAAATACAGTGCAAGGACAAATGGAGGAAAAGGAAGAAAAGGGGGAAAAGAGGGAATATATTATTTTCTCCAAGAAAATATTTTAGGGAGAAAAAAATATCCTTTTTCTCCCATTTTCTTTTTGCAAGGCTGAGC
This sequence comes from Flabesymbios commensalis, assembly GCA_964017125.1. Taxonomy (NCBI): domain Eukaryota; kingdom Metazoa; phylum Annelida; class Polychaeta; order Terebellida; family Flabelligeridae; genus Flabesymbios; species Flabesymbios commensalis. The sequence continues at coordinate 27,858,564 of OZ024910.1, forward strand.
ATAGTGCCTACTGTATATACAAGGTTTCAAGGGAATTCTGAAAATCTAATTAAGCCCCCACCCCCAAAAAAAAATTGTTGCCAGGTGGCGGCCATTTTGATTACAGGTGAAAAGCTAAAATCTAATCAGGTCACAGGGGTTTCAAAATGAAAAGAAGTATGAGAAGCAAGTAAATAAATAGGGGTTGCTAGGGGGGTTGGGGGGCATGTCCCCCCCGCCTGCAAAATCAGATGCAGTTTGGTGCATTCTGTCATTTCTTCGCTAAAAGTAGGTGCTAGCCATGGACGATGCCTTGTTTTGAAACCCTTGGGTCATCTCCATAATTATGGGTAACCTCACATAAAAAATTGGAAATAAAATACCGCGTTAACATGGATTTTTTAAGTAAAAAATCAAGATGGCCACCATAGCCTCGTTTCCGGTCAGACACGATAAGTGAAAAATGCCAATAGACTCAGACCCAAAAAACATATAAACCAGGTTCCAAGGGAATTCCAAAAAAAATTCAGCCGCCAGGTGGCAGCCATTTTGATTATCGTGGAAAAGCTGAAAATCTAATCAGGTCAATATAATCATGTCAAAAATTGGCAAGCTCCAAAATTTATTTTTTAAGTTATCCCATTGACAAGAATATTTTTTATTCTTTGACCTTGACCTTTGGTTAACAATAAACAATAGGACTAAGTCCTATATCATCCCCCGCCATAAATAAGGTTAGACTTTTTGCGGTCACAAATATTTAAAAAGTTGATTTGTGGTGGCCATTTTGAATTTCAGTAAAATCACATGCACATTTCCAGGTGGTGGGTAATGTGACTGTACAATGTGAATTATTACTATTTAAATTTTTCAGTTTTTGCGCCCACAAGAAAATATGAAGTTTATCCATGGCGGCCATTTTGAATTTCAGTAAAACCTTGAAAAAGTCACCTGCACATTTCCATATCGTGGGGAATGTGACAGTAAAATTTCTGACCTTAAGTTTTAGAGTTTTTGCGCCCACAAAAAAAATTAGAGTTGACCTCAGTCGGCCATTTTAAAAATTTGGTAGCATTTAAAAAAAACTTGCACATCCTCATGTTGCTAGGAATGTGATGTTGAAATTTAAAAAAAATTGACCAAACAAATTTTTTGAGTTTTTACGCCCCCCAAAAAATTAAAAGTTGATCTGTGGCGCCCCATTTTGAATAAACTCTTGAAAAAGTCACCTGCACATCTCCATATCATGGGGAATGTGATAGTAAAATTGGAATAATTTTTTACTTCAAGTTTTAGAGTTTTTACACCCACAAAAAATTTTAGAGTTGACCTCTGGCGGTCATTTTGAATCTTGGTGGCATCTCTAAACAAGAGCACACTCGACAATAGCTCGCCGCCATTATTGAACTTAAAGTCATTATTGCGCCCACAAGGTTAAATTATTGACGTAGAATGCGAAAAATCGCAATAAATCGGCCACTTTGAAATTTTTTTCAGCCATCATTGAACTTGTCCAAGAACTACTTATTAGTAACATGCAGAACAAATTTGAAGAGGATACGTGAAAAACTTTTCAAGTTATCGCGCCCACAAGGTCAAATTATTGACGTAAAATGCGAAAATCTCAATAAATCAGCCATTTTAGTTTTTTCGGCCATTATTGAACTTGTCGAAGAACTACCTATGAGTAACATGCATAACAAATTTAAAGAGGATACGTGAAAAACTTTTCCAGTTATCGCGCCCACAAGGTCAAAAGGCGAAAAATCGCAATAAGTCGGCCATTTTGATTTTTTTTCGGCCATTATTAAACTTGTCCGAGAACTTGTCATTAGTAACATGCATAACAAATTTGGGAAGGATACATGAAAAACTTTTCAAGTTATTGCGCCTACAAGTAAATGTTAACGCCGACGATGCCGAACATCAATTGCAATAGCCCACCTTTTTTAGTTAAAATTAAAAGGCAGGCTAAAAATCACTTGCACATCCCCATGTTGCTAGGAATGTCATGTTAAAATTTCAAAAAGATTTGACCAGAAGTTTTTGCGCTCACAAGAAAACATGACGCCGGACGCCAGACAGAATCCTGGCGCGACTAAAATCCCCCTACGGGCGGGGGATAAAAAAAGGGTTGAATGTTTGCATGAATTATGAATTCAATCTCTTGCACCATGTTGGTGTAATAGCGAAAAGGAACATGAAGGGGACGACACCCCTTCGGGCCCAAAGGCAAAGGGGTAAAAAACCACATGTGGTTTATATGCAAATATTTCAGCGCTATAAGGCCAAAATTTTCATTTTTGTATTGATATAAATCATTTTCTCAGGAATAATTCCATTTTTTAAAGCCACATTGTTTTTTGACAAAATCAGAGAACACAATCTTCGTTTTGATTTCGGCGGCAATAAAAACTTTGTTCGTGCGCTGATTTGGACATGTGCGAGCGGAAATGTTTTCTTTTACTACACAAAAGGCCATGCAGTATCTTTTATCGCTTTTTTTATCCATAGGACCATGTGGTCGGAAATTGGAAACAAACATATTTTGTGGGATGTCCTAAGCCAGGTTAATATGATATTTCAACTTAAGTCCTGTTATTTTATAATATATACTGTAGATCTGGTAATATTTGCGAGGTTTTAATTTTCACAAGGAGAACAAATTTATGAATGCAAGAATGGCGTGAAATTTATTATCATAAAAGGCTAGAAAAGAAAAATCAGAATTGGCAAATTCCAAACCTCATGAAAAATCTCAAAATCAGAAAATTTGCACACGTGAAAATCACCAGATCTACAGTATGTTTGTGTATTGTTTCTTTTCAAAAATTCTCAGTTTTTAATATAATAATATAAAAATTTCAACTATTTTTTATGACTAAAAAAATACATGTATAGTACTCCCGTTATATGGCAGAAGGGCGCATCTCTGTTGGCGATCATTTTGCGATACAGGCGATTTTGTTCAAGGATGCTGCCGATTTTATGCAATGTAGTAAAACAATTTGATGGGTTATAAAATGTTCCTTGTTCTTTTGATTAAATTAAGTGGATGAAAATTTGATTGTTCAAGCTTTTTGGAAAAAGGTTAAAAATGCAATTTATCAAGATACGCCCTTTTGCCAAGGAACACATATTTTTGTGTTTGTACAATCAACAGAATGTAAAAGGAAAGCTTACCAGTATCAGTAAGATCAGAGATCGTACGTAATATGTAAGCTCACTGGTGAGATTCCAGTCGAGCCAATTATCATAAACGCATGTATTACTAATACATATTCTTATAATTAGCAGTGGAATGGTGATTACAAATACTATCAGTGCATGGCAGAAGGGCGTATCTCGATCAAACACTATATGGCAAAAGGGCGTATCTCAATCATGTTATAGTGGATATATGGCAGAAGGGTGTATGTCTGTTTGTCCAGATACGCCATTCTGCCATATAAATATGCAAGAAAATAGAAGATGCGCCACTACATCAGTATTTCTACTTAGAAAAATATGTAAATTTTTTATTCAATATTTTTACAGAATGTGCGCATGGTAATAGTTAGTTATTTTTTATGCAAAATAGATTTTTCATGAAAATCAGAGATACGCCTTTTGCCATATAACGGGAAAGTAGGGTTTGAAAGCGACTCAATCAGGCTAAAATTATAAAAAAAATCAGTATTTTTATTTAGGCTTCTCAATGTGGCCATAAGATGTGAACATGTCCATAGACTAGAATTGCGTAATTTACAGTTAAGGGAGAAACCAGGAAAAAATAAGAAATACAGGAATAACTAATAAATGGGGCTTTCTGCAAACTTGCTACATTGCCACAGTAACCCAAAATTCAAAAGACTTTAGCAATTCTAGTTGATGGACATGTCCACATGTTATGGCCATATTAAGAAGCCAAAATAAAATACATATTTTTTGATAATTTTAGACTGATTGTGTCGCTTTAGCTGTTTTCTGATAAATGTATTTAAGTGCATTTAGGGCATTTGAAATATGTGTCCTTGTGGTTGTGTGAAAAATCAGTTTGTCATGAAGGTGCAACTATGGATACATAATTATGTATACTTACGGTCTCGAGAGTAGGAGCGTGATCTTGATCTGGAGTAGCGACGGCCTCTGCTTCTCTGATTATGATATGGCACAGGTGACGGTGACCGCCTACTGTAGTATCCACCTCCTCCGCCACGACTGAAAAACAATTACTCACTATTGATTTATTTTTAAAATATCTAACAAAGTGGATAACTGAAATATTTGACTGATACGCAAGAAAACTTAGGATTGGTATGAATGCTAGATTTGTTGCAGTAGTTTTAGCACGATTTCATCGAGACTTTTTTAGCCTGAAAACATTAGAAGTATCCACCAATCAGTCTGCATGCTGGGTTACCAGGTAACCCCTCTCAACAATATATTGTCCTAAAAAATTATTTACAGAACTGGATAGGCAATTTTGAGTAGGAAAAAATTAAAGAAGATAAGCATCAATTCGCAATAATAACAGGTAACATACTCATCACTGAAAACTGAAACCAGCTACAACTGTTGCTGGTTTATATAATTAGGAAGTCATAATGCTTTTGGTAGAATGCAATTATTGATTTTGAATTTTATAATTACATTTGGTTGATCAGTCCACCCAAATTTTTAAATGAAGATGACATTTTCTAAACATCAATAATATTGAATGACCACTTAACACCATGCTTGTTTAAGGCACAAACAACTTACGCTGTGGGTTTTCCGAGATATATGCCAGGTGTTGGTGTGTGTGCCCGCTGTGTAATGGAGTAATCTACCCTGATGCGTCTTCCATCTATTTCTGTGTCTGGAGCTTGCTCCTTTGCCTAAAAAAACCCATCACAGTAAGTCACTTGCTTTCTTGAATCATTCAGAACACTAGAAGATGTATTACACAAGATCAGAAGTTTGATTTGCAAGAAAAACAGGCCAATTTTATTTAAGTTAGTAATTTTTATCAAACATTGCTCCCTACATGTAAAATGAAAACATTAAACGAAGAATAATGTTGGCATAGCAAAAAATACCATGCACATTTTGCAGGCCAAATTTATTAAGGCACGTAATTTGTATCAAACATTGCTCCCGACATGTAAAATCAAAGCAATAAACGAAGAATAATGTTGGCATAGCAAAACAAACCATGCCAGTTGAATTTGTTCAGTATCGCCTAGCAAAAAGCTACACAATTTTAGACAATTGCTATCAAATTTGAAATGATTAGCGAAATATTTCATCTTTAATGATAGGAAGGATATCATTCAGAGCATTCTTGCAAATCAGTACACAATATTTTAAAAACAAATTTAACCCTGTATGATCAGCAAGACAGAGGTTAAAATAAAGAACCTTACATTCACTATTCAGGGCTACCAGCATTTCATGGAAGCAAAATTATCTTATCAATTTTCAAAATTCCATGATGCAGTTAACATAAGGCCACTCCCTTTTAATTCTTTAATGTAGTTGGTATAGGTCAAATTCACCACAGCCACCAAGCGAGAGACAGAAAAGGAGGGATTTCCACACCAAAAAGCCACCATAGCCAGTCATTATTATTCAGTGAAGAGGTCATTTGGTTATGAAAAAGCAACAGACTGATGTCACAGTCACAAGTCAACCACTTTCTCTTTTGGGCAAGTGAGAATGATAAAATTCCCCGACTTTACCCTGATTTAAAATTCCCTGACTGAAAAACTTGAAACTCATTTCCCAGGTTTTTCAGGGTGGCTAGGAACCCTGCTGTTTCAGCTAGCAGGGGATGTGAGCAAAATCTGCAGGCCCAAATCTCAACTGAACGCTCCCTATAATTTCTATCGTGTTACACACAGACCCTGACAATTTTGCATCAAGCCCTGCACTCCAAATCCTACCTAGTACATGTACTGTGCCTGAATGCCTGCTTGCATTACAATTGTTGTGTAGCCTTCGGTTTAAATAAATACGCTCAAAGTGTAAATTGACAACTTCTACAATTCCAGGTACCGGTACCTAGTACATACCCTCCTCTGTCAAATTGCATGATTGAAATTATGTTTCATTTCCCACGATTGATTTTAAGATAATTTTAACTATAAATTTTTTTTAAATTGTATCTATCTTGTAGATATATGTCCAATGGTGAGAAACACTCTATATGCCCTGCCATTTGGCTGTGGGACATGTATGCCACTATGGGTGAATTCAGATCAGATCTCGTACATATCGATCAGGTACATTAGTTATGTAATTTCAAAATCATTAAAAAATATTGTGATAAAATTGTGGCAAATTTATGACTTGATGTGCTCAAAGTAAATTTTCCCAGTTTCCCAGATTTTCTATGATTGGGATCAAACTCCATGATTTTCCAAAGGTAGACCTTGGGTAATTTTAACTTTCATAACATTCCATATAAGCGGGAAACCCAAATGTCAATGAGGCAATAAAATAATTTGATTACAAAAAACTTACGTCTTCAGCATCAATAAGGTTGCGGTAATAAATGAATGCAAATCCACGACTTCTGCCGGTTTGATGATCATAAACAACCTGAATCTCCTCAATGGGTCCATAACGACCAAATACATCACGCAGATCTCGCTCTTCTGTGTACAAGCTCAATCCAAACACTCCAACACACTTACTGGTCTTGGGATTTTCCTGCGATAATCAAGAAAATACCTATAGAACTTTAAACAAGAAATTTAAATCTTGGCAAACATGGTATATTAAAATTATATTAACCTCAAGCTTTCAACACAGATTATTTCTCATCATCAGATTTATAAATGTTTCCCATGATAATTTTGTGTTGTCATTTTTATGTACCATACAAATATAATACATGTAAAATTCATTGAAAGAAATTTTAGTATGGGTTTAGACTGATTACACAAATATGGTTTCTGTTTTAGATGTTTACTACATTGAGAGATATTAGCAGACAATTGAACAGAAAGTTACTTGCTACTGTGGATAAACACCTGACTTATAAGTTATATAAACATATAGTGGGGCTTGAGATCACTTGGCAATAGATTGCCACCTAACCCTTTCAGAGCTGGGACCGTCTAAAGATGTCAAATTCTGACCTTAGACAGGCCCAACATTGAGAAAACAAGACTACATAAGTCCAGGAGCTCCCGCGACGAATTAGAATTTAATTTAAGCAATTTTGTGTAGGGTTTTTAATGTAGTCCTAGGCTAGGTCAACAAGAAGCAAGACAACTAGGTCTAAGAAGCCCAGTCTAAGAGTGGGATAAGAACTAGACAGTCTGTCAGAGATTGCAAACCTCCATTGAAATTAATGATCCTAATCAGTATCCCAGTAATGGTCTACCTATCTGGCACGGTTTACCCTATATCAGGCCAATCGAGGTAACTAATAGCTGATTTACGGTCATTTTGAATTCGATATAAATTAGTCAAAAACTTAGGGTGCATCCTCCCCCGAAACCTCAAATTTTGTTTTATAGTAATGGACTAACATCTAACACAGTTTGCAAAATATTGGGCATGTGAAAGTAAATAATGGCCGATAGGGGGCCATTTTGAATTTGAACGAGTCAGAATTTTTCAAGATGCATCCTCAGCTGAAATCTCACATTTCATTCCATAGTAATCGTCTAGCTATCTAGCACGGTTTACCAAATATCGGCCATGTGAAAGTGAATAATGGCCTAAAGGCGGCCATTTTAAATTTGATCAAGTCAAAATTTTCCAAGATGCATCCTCAGCTGAAATCTCACATTTCATTCTATAGTAATGGTCTAGCCATCTAGCACGGTTTACCAAATATCGCCCATGTGAAAGTGAATAATGGCCGATAGGAGGCCATTTTGAATTTGATCAAGTCAAAATTTTTCAAGATGCATCCTCTCCTGAAATCTCACATTTTGTTTTATAGTAATGGTCTAGCCATCTAGTACGGTTACTAAAAACCGGCTATGTGAAAGTGAATATGGCCGATAGGCGGCCATTTTGAATTTTGAATTTTCAAGATGCATCCTCTCTTGTAATCTCACATTTTGTTTCATAGTAATGGTCCAGCTATCTAACACGGTTTACCAAATATCAGCAATGTGCAAGTAAATAGTGGCCGATAGGCGGCCATTTTGAATTCGATTGAGTCGAAAGTTTTTAAAAGGCATCCTCTCTCGAAACGTCACATTTTGTTTTATAGTAATGGTCTAGCTATCTAGCACGGTTTACCTGATATCAGGCCTATCGAGATAAATAATGCTGATTGTCGGCCATTTTGAATTCGTAAGTTTAAAATTTTCAGGGTGCATCCTCCTCCGAAAACTCACACTTTGTTTTATAGTAATCAGGTAATGGTCTAGCCATCTAGCACGGTTTACCAAATATCAGCCATGTGAAAATGAATAATGGCCGAAAAGGCGGCCATTTTAAATTTGATCAAGTCAATTTTTTTCAAGATGCATCCTCATCTGAAATCTCACATTTCGTTTTACAGTAATGGTCTAGCCATCTAGCACGGTTGACCAAATAACGGCCATGTGAAAGTGAATAATGGCCGATAAGCGGCCATTTTGAATTTTATCGAGTCAAATTTTTCCAAGATGCATCCTCTCCTGAAATCACACATTTTGTTTTATAGTAATGGTCTAGCCATCTAGCACGGTTTACCAAATAACGGCCATGTGAAAGTGAATAATGGCTGATTGGCGGCCATTTTGAACTTTGACAAAATGATTTTTTTCAAAATACATCCTCTCCTGAAGCCTTACAATTTGTTTTATAGTAATGGTGTAGATATCTTGAGCGGTTTTCATGATATTCCACAATATCAGGCCTGTCGAGGTGAATAATGGCTGATAGGCGGCCATTTTGAATTTTCTCAACTTCAATTTTTTCAGGATGGATCCTCTCCTGAAACCTTACAATTTATTTGATATTAATGGTGTAGCTATCTTGAGCGGTTTTCATGATATTCCGCAATATCAGGCCTGTCGAGGTGAATAATGGCCGATAGGCGGCCATTTTTAATTTTATCGACTTGAAATTTTTCAAGATGCATCCTCTCCTGAAACCTCACAATTTGTTTTATAGTAATGGTGTAGCTATCTTGAGCGGTTTTCATGATATTCCGCAAAATCTTTCAGTCGGATTTACCGATGTTATAAATTAGGTCAAAGTGCTGGGTCAACTTCAAGGTCAAGGTCCAAAAACCTGAAAAGGCACAACTAGGGACTTTAGAGAACATGTATGTGCAATATGACTGTCATCGGCCCAGTACTTTTCGAGATCTGCTCCGGAAACGAAGTGCGCATCAAAACGTCTAAATAGGTCATAGTTCTGAACCAAAAGTAGGTCAAAGTTCAAATACCCCAAAAGGCACAACTAGACCCCCTAGGGGTGTTGTGTGTAAAATTTGAAGACAATCGGACAAGTACTTTCAGAGATATGCTCCGGAAACGAATTGTTTACGGACGGCCCAACGCCGTCACATCATCATTTTCTCCTCTGCAACCTTGCGTATTGAATTCAGATTAAAAATATTTTAACCCGTCCATTAGCCATCTGGAAGTAACCCACATACCAAAAATTGTTATCCTAGCTTATTTTCTCACAAAGTTATAGGCAAAAGAAGAGGCCAAAAAAAAACGGAGGTAGAATCCATAGCTCCCTTCGCTCACCTACGGTGACGGCGGGAGCTAATTAAAAAAATTAATGGCTTCAGACCCACAACATAGATATTCAAATAAGGTGGAAAGAGCTTACAAAGACAATTTCAAATTGAAAAAACCCTTTAGTCTCCATGTTGTAAAGGTTAAGACTTATTAACTATTAGGCCCTACACTGCTAAGCAAAATAAAAAAAATATGAGTAATTTTTACCCACTTGAAGTTGTGGGTCGCAGCTGTGTCTCACTACAAGTGGGTGAAAATTTAAAATATTTAATGTAGCGGTTAAAGGGTTAATGCATATTTTACCCTAGTTCCTTCATGTCTACGTCTTCCAGACATTGGTGAGCGACTGTGACTGCGATAGTACCCTCGTCTTCTGTCACTGTAACCATCTCCATATTTGCGGGGACTGGCTGATCTACTGCGAGAACTGGAAAATACAGGTGTCAGCACTATGATTCAGTTAAATACCTGATCAATCCGAAAACAGTTGCTTGAAACAAATACAGAAGCAGCCCTCTGATACAATTACATTAGGTTTGTAAATATTATTAATTCATCAGCTCAAAATAATATAACTTTATAGCAATATAGGGGTCAAAATGCCGCAACAAATTCAACACTGACATACAGGGTTGCCACTAAACTTCTTCATTTCTTTCCATTGAATACGGAGGGATGGCTGGAGGGACATCTGAAGTGAAGCCATAATCATAAAGTGGTCTACAGTCGTTCACTTATTCCATTATTTTCTCGGAGGCAATGTAGGGCCAATGATTTTCTGTTTCAAAAAAAATGATTTTTCGTTTCACATTTTGGTGAATTCCCTTTCATTCCTTTCAGCGCAATTTTCACAGATTGTTGACTAAAATTACTGACTACAATGACTGAGTGTGCTACAAGTAGCTCGGATCTGTAATTGAAAAATAACAAAATTTCTGATTGCCAGTCATCAGAACAGAACACAAAAACTAACATAATTTTTTCATTTATTATAGGGCCTAACTGCATTAAATTAGTACCAATGCCAAACAATAATAAGAAATAATCGTCTGTAGAAAAAGTGCTGACCAAACATTAAGCCAGCGTATAATCCAGGTTGTATTGTATACAGTATACGACGCATGCTGTGATTAGGGAGTCCTCAGCCGATTTCGGCAAGCTGCGGCTCATTTACATGCGGTACGCGCATGCGTCGTGTACCGGAACCGATCTCAGTATAAGCGGGAATCATACTCAAGCTGAATGACGTCATTGTACTAGTAATGGATTTCCAAAATGACGCTATCACATGTAGACACGGCATATGCCGCGATCAACGGGCGCGATCAGCACTGTCAAAGTGCTGCGATAATTTGCTGGGATCAGCAGGATAAGGGTTAATGAAAAACAGAGTGAAATAAGTGGATTTGGACTCGTAAAACGACGTTTCCGTTTGAAATATGCAATTCCGTTTCACAGGGTATATTCTGTGAATTCCGTCCGTTTCCCCCGATCGCGGAAAATCATTGGCCCTAGCAATGGGCATTATCAGCCAAATCATTAAAAGATGTTTTTGTTTAGCCTCAAGACAATATTTGTGTGTCAAATTAAACCATCTTTAAATTCAGAAATGAAAATTACAGTACTTTACAATTCTCACTTGAATAATATACTAGTATGAGATAATTCATCATTCAACCAAAACTCACTATCTTGAAGAGCGTCTCCTCCTTGGACTCCTTGATCGTGAACGGTGATGGCGTCTGTGGTAGCTACGACTTCGTGATCTACAACAGTAAAAACAAAATTAAACACCTTCAGCTATTTTAACACCTCTAATGAGGAATTATTCTGTATGAACAATGGAGACCAAAGGTTTTTTTTACAATTTGAAATCATCACAAATGTCTTAGTTAGTTCTTTCTTCTTCATTTTAATACCTATGTCATGGGTTTATGCCAATTATAAATATTTTAATTTTTTCAGCCTGGGCACCATCTTCATAATTCAGAATCTGATGTCTATTACAGCCATCAGATTGTGACGTATAAAGACGGTCCTCGCGCTGAAAGGTTACCCTCCGTCCCACAGGCCTGAAATAAAAAATGCTACTAAAATCAAGGCCTTATTCCTAATAAAAGTAGCATACCAAAATTGTATTTTCAGATGTACAAATCAGACATTACGGCTCTTTGGTTTGTGGGTGGTTCCAATTAGTTGACAATTGATAAGAGAAATCTGAAAATTATGTGGTATTGGTTCGAGTGTGCTGAAGCTAGAGGAGTCAATGTTAACTTTAAAGCACTACACTGTACACGGTCATAGAAATACAATTTTCCCTAAGTTTACTTACAAAGTTACATATATATATATATACAGACCCCAAATTAGAATGAAGGGAATCATCATAAATATTATGTCTCAGGCTCTTAGCTAGCTCTTTTTGCTTTGACATTTGAATACCTATGATATATATGGGTCTACGGCCATTATACATATTTTATACTTCCAGCGCGGGGATCGACTTTAGAATCTTGTGTCTATAGATCTATGTCAGATTTGAACGTCTAAAGTCGATCCTCGCACTGCAAGGGTTAATTGGTTGGTGAATGGTAACCACATGTATACCTTGATCTCCTCCTGTAGCTTCTGGACCTGAAATAGAAAAAAGGTTAACTTTAATGCGACAGATTATCAATATATATATAATTTGTTTAAATTTACACTGAATCAACCTGTAGGTATATGTATTATTTGAAGGGGAGGCACAAATTAAAGTAATCAAAATTATCTACCCAGCCTATGATCTGTATACTAAAATCCATTACTTCATTTATGTTAATAGCAGCCCAGTTTCGATGTGCCTGTGTGTGAGTGAAATTAATATTTTGTTTCAAAATTATTGATTAGCAATTTTCTATTTCAAACTTCAACACACAGTAGGTTCCCTATCATTCATGTATTTATAAATATTCTGCTAATCAAATTCAAATTTAATTACCAAATGGGCAGAATTGCATAGCAATACTAAACCAAAAATATCCACTGAGGTGGGTAATTACTCATTTCAATTACCGGTAAATATATTCAAAAGCAGAAGTTTATTTCTTTAGATATCACCCAAATTGAATTGTTTGATTGTAACATATAACTTTATAAGCAGATATACAATAAAATATTTTATCAATTTCAACATTTGGTATTTTAATAGGTTTGATAAATTGATTACAATTAGAAAATAAACATTTATTGCGGGTATGATTAAAATTGCTGTACATTATTTCAAGTCAAGTCAAATTTTATATCAATGATATAAACTAGGACTTTACCCGAATATACATGCAGGTTTTCCGAAAAAGACATCATGCTTCCCAACATTGTTATTTATTTAAATAACAGAATTTCTTCAGAAAAGGCTGTGAGAAAAAAAATTATCAGTGCCTCTGTAAAATGAAAAACACGGTTACATAAGTGTAAAATCTTATCTGTGTATTGTACATTTCAAATCTATAGTTGAAAAGTTAAAATTAAACAATTTGCAGTCATACCTGGATCTTGATCTAGAACGTGATAGACGTGAACGCCTCCTGACTGGAGAATCACCTGTATTAGATTTAGCAGATGTGTGAGATCCATCCCTGGACAGTGAGCGGGACACAGATCGTGACAAACCACCCTACAACAGCAAAATATAAAAGCCTGCAAAACGCACAAGTATGGAGACTGCAAAATATATGTCTGACTGTAAATATAAATACCGGTACTGCTTCTTAAACTTCCCCACCCGACTTTCTGAAGCATTTATATATTTATTTTTAAACAAGACAATACATAACAGCATGAATGTAGCTACCATGTAGACTCTTGTCATAATTTAATACAAAAGTTAAATGTGACCACGAGGATTAGATCAGTCGTGCTGAGGATGAGCTTGGGGGATAAGCTCGAAAACTCCACAGAGTAAAAACATACTCTGATTCAGGTAACATCCATTTTAAGCTTAAGTCAATAATTGTTTCCTTGCGGAATTATTGTGCATTTTGAGATGAACTGAACAATAAAGAGATTTTTACCAGTCCCCATGGAGGAAAAACACCCCCCATTTTATGTTTTTAAATTGACGATAACTCAAAAACTATTCACCCAATCAAGACACAATAAATTTAAGCATTGAAATCAGGCATTCAGGGTCCATGAAGCTGACTTCCCATCCGCGAAGTTGGAAACACGTTATTAGGGTTGTTTTTTATGAAAATCATGTGTAACTGTGCTATATGCGTGTAGGGGGTCAAAATGACCTAAAACCTCCAATAAGGGGTATTTTAAAGAGAAGAACATTTTGAAATACAGAATTAGGGGTAATTTTTTTAAACCTTCACTTAATTGCAAGTAAAAAAAATAGACATTATGATTTACTACATATGTCAAATGACTCAAATGGTCTAGCTTTTGAACTATACAATATTTTAGAAATTTTCAGAATAGATGCCAAATGACTAGAAGATAGGGTTTACAAATGAAAATCGGTTTAGAATTGACCGAGCAGATACCCAAAAACTAACTTTCATTTTGGACCAGCTTCCACCGTCGACCATACTATAGACACATTTTTTAGCTTATTTGTGACTTGGTGAGCTGGTCTTGATCAGCTAATTTTTTAATTTTGCAAGCACTCTTCGCAATTATTCCGGCGCCTACCCAGAAAATTTTGTAAAATTTAAGTAAGTATTTTAAAAGTTAGACCTTTTAACATGCAGTAGAATTACAAGGTTAAAGCTGATCGAAATCATTGGGATCATAGGTAGCGTCATAACACCCTTTTAAATTTTTGCAAAGACAAGCCAAATGTCTAAATTTAGCATCAAAAACTACATTCGTCAGCATTAATTCAATGTCACATGGACTATGCATGCTCTTTATGGTACCATGGTTTGCACAAGGACCTAAAGCACAAATGACAAATCCTTCAGAATAAAACCATTAGATTTGTTCCATATCTTACCCCACGTAGCCGTATACAGGTGATATAGGGTACTCTGAATTTAATCGGGTAAATGGCTCCCGGTTAGATTCAGAGTACAACAAATTGTTTCAACTAACATGCATAGACTGGTCCACGGGTGAAATTTTACGCTTGCACATATCGATCGATCTGATCCTGTTGTTAGTCCAGTTGCTTTAAATTTGCTCAGTATTGTATCACTGCTGTATTTTGCAGACGGCCATGCCATCAACTTGTCTCGTCTACTAACGCGCATTTGATTGGATTTAAGGTGTTGGTCATGGACCTATGCGCAAATCATATTCTCTCTTCAAGATTGGTTGCATCGCGGTGCAGCTGCCAGCAGTCTTCCATTTTGGATCTCACATTTCAACACAGAACTTATAACAAAAAAAAACAAAGTCCCATTAACTTATACGCGGATTTCTCGGTCAATTTTCATGACTATTTTCGAGTCACCCGCCAAATACTGTGAAATTTTCATAAAAAAATATCCAATAGTTAGAAAGCTAGCCCATTTGTCTGATTTGACATGAAGTAATTTTCTAATTCTAATTATGACGTCCTAATCTGTAGAGAATTGACTAAGAAATCGCAGAAAAACATGCGCTACATGTTAACGTGACTTTGGCCCAGTTAGGGTTTTTTATAGTCGAGTTGTACTAGAAGTGCAATGTGGAAATTCTGCATTACGTTCTGAAAAGGGAACAAGAGTTTCCATCTGTCCATGGCTGGTGTTTGGGGTTGAGCATGATGATGTTCCATCTAAACCAGGCTCTGTCAAGCATGACATGACATGATTGATGAAGATCAGAACTGAGATTGTTTTTGCATTTAATAAACCTGATGAAAGGGCAGTCATCTCTATTTGTGATTGGGCAATCATGATTACTGAGGTAATCTGTTAATTATTAGCCAGACCTGCTGGCCAGTAAAACTCGAATTATCAGTCCGTCTGACCAGTACAGAAAAAATTGAAAGTCACTAGCCCTGCTGGCCAGTGAAATTTGAAAGTCACTAGCCCTGCTGGCCAACGTTATTGGGACGTTCTGGAGACGTTAGGGTTATTATGACTCCGTCCTTAGCACGTCCTCGTTAATGGATGACAAAACCAGGACCTTAACAAACGTTATATTACGTACAGTCCTGCTGGCTTGTAGCTTATTTTCCACCCCTGTGAGGGTGTGCGGACATCACACTGGTGCCTCGCATGTTTTTTCAATAGGCAGCTTGTCAACCGGGGGCAGGACCGGTTGAAAATGTTGACTACCTCAGTGGCTGAAACAGGTTTCGGAGAGGACCACACCGCTAGTCTAGATCTAATGCTGGCCAGCATTAAAAAGTTCTGAATTCATATTTTAGCGCCCACACAGAGAGTGCAAAATGGTCAGAGCCCGGTCGAGCAGCGTTTTCTTTAACCGAGTAAACAACGTCTCTGTGCGAGCCACGTTTTCTAGGCTCAACCATGTTAATGCATACTTGCCAACATTTTCAGGGATCGACACTAACTGATTACAGGTAGTAGCCCAAAGGGCCAGTAACTTCACATAATTACTGGCCCTTAGCCTTGTCTTTTTATTCCTTAGTGTACACTGTATCAAAAGGGTGTGATTTTTTCATTGGCCAGGGCCAGTATCTCAGGCAATTTACTGGCCCTTAGTGATTTTTACTGGCCTCGGGCCAACGGGCCAGTGTTAGTGTCGATCCCTGATTTTGATTTAAAAAATACCGTGCAAGCACTCAAATACCCCTCGGCTCATGCAGTGACTATATATGCCAGGTTTCAAGGCAATTAATTAAAAATAAGAACGATTTATTAAAATTGATAAAACGGAAATGGCCGCCGCAGCCTCGTTTTCAGTCTCACATGAAAACGGACAATACTAATAGACTTGCAGACCCCAAAAACCTATAACAGGTTTCGAGGGAATTCTGAAGAAAAAAGTTTCTTAAAAAATTAGTCGCCAGGTGGCGGCCATTTTGATTATCGGTGGAAAGCTGAAATTCTAATCAGGTCATCTCCATACTCATGGGTAACTTCACATAAAAAATTGGAGAGATCCAATAATTATTTTTCAAGTTATCGCATTGACAAAGAATTTCAATTATTAAATTAAAAAATCAAGATGGCCGCCATAGCCTCGTTTTCAGTCGCACACTAAAACGGCAATGCCAATAGACTCGCAGACCCAGAAAACCTATATATACCAGGTTTCGAAGGAAATCTGAAAAAAAGTTGAAAAAAAATTTTAATCACCAGGTGGCGGCCATTTTGATTTTTGTTTAAAAGCTAAAAATCCGAATCAGGTCATCTCCATACTCATGGGCAACATCACATAAAAAATTGGAGATCCAATAATTATTTTTCAACTTACCGCGTTAACAAGGAATTTTGTAAATAAAAAATAAAGATGGCTGCCATAGCCGAAAACGGACAATGCCAACACTCGCATACCCTGAAAACTTATATATACAAGTTTCAAGGGGAAAAAAAAATTAGTCGCCAGGTGGCGGCCAGTTTGATGATCGGTGGAAAGCTGAAAATCTAATCAGGTGATCTCCATACTCATGGGTAACTTCACGTAAAAAATTGGAGAGATCCAATAATCATTTTTCAAGTTATCGGTTAACAAGATTTTTTTTAAATCTTTGACCTTGACCTTGGGTGAAAAAAGTAGCTGGAGGGGTTGAATGTTTGTATGAATTATGAATTTAATCTGTTGCAGGGATCGACACTAACTGATCTCAAGTAGTAGCCCAAAGGGCCAGTAACTTCACATAATAACTGGCCCTTAGCCTTTTCTTTCTATTCCTTAGTGACCACTGTATCAAGGCGAGTGGAATTTTTTCGTTAACCCCCAGGGCCAGTATCTCAGGTGATTTACTGGCCCTTAGTGATTTTTACTGGCTTCGGGCCAACGGGCCAGTGTTAGTGTCGATCCCTGTGTTGCACCATGTTGGTGTAGTAGCCAAAAGAGTGTGTGCGGCGGCGGAGACGGCGGCGAACGAAGGGGACGACAATACCACTTCGGGCCCGAGGGGTAAAAATCAGTAGGTTTTGAGCTGGTCCGCAGGATGCGTGCTCCCGGGTGTGTCGAATGTGTGCCCTGCATGGTAGGTGGGTGTGGAGGCATGCCCCGCAAATTTTTTTTTAAATACATACATGTGCTCTATGTGTCATTTCCTGCATTCCAGCCACAGTTTCACCATTTGTTTTGAGTACGGTACTATTAAGTTTATTTTGCCTGAGTTTGTCTCCTATTTAAGGGAAAGAGGGGTGCAGTGGGAAACGGTTGACATTTCTGTTCACCAGTTCTTGTGAAGTTATGCTATGTTCATGTATGTCCATGTTCTTAGGGTTAACATGGTTAAAGACAAAAGTACTTAACCGTCCCAAGGACCTGAAACGTTATATTAGACATAGTCTACATGTTCAAACATGTAGACTATGTCTAATATAACGTTTCAGGTCCTTGGGACGGTTAAGTACTTTTGTCTTTAACCCTAAGAACACTAATGTCTAATTAAAAGCCATAAAGTTTAACTTAAAGGCTATTTTGCTTTTAGATCTACCCGAAAAATCTGATTCTATAGGCCTAACGTAATAGTCTAGGCCTAGTAATAGGCGTAACGTTAACTAGATTTCTCGCAATTATGAAAAATGGTGCCAGCTCTCGCTTTTAATTCCATAATTGTTGCAACAAGTGCTTGAAGAGGTAAGTGGAACAGGCATGCTGTGGTCCCTTCTGCTAATTTTTTTACGCAGGTGCCATTTTAAATTTTTTGTAAAAAAAGGCAAAAAATGAAAATAGACTATGTCCACTGCCCTATGAGGAAGTTCTGGAGGACATCATTAAGACCGTTTGGACAGAACAATGTGGGCATCTCGAAGAATTGAGATGCCTGGGGAAGGCTGCACTAGTTTGCCCATGGTAAAACCTGGGTGAAGTTTTGTTTGCCTACCCTGCACTTCCTCATGGGGTGCACCGAGGGTAAAAATGGAAGTTTCATGGCTATAAGGATGAGAATCCATCAAAATTTTTCTTCTTCCATGACCCCCTCGTGGACCTAAAAAAAAAAAAAAAACTGGGGCCGGAGGCTATGCCCAAATTTCTGATTGTTGTGTGACCTATTTGCTCTGTTACAGTATTGCGGGGCACTCATTGGGTGCCCTGATGTATCTTAAAACCTGATATATACGGATACAACATCTCAGTAGTTTTATTCAGCTGCTTCAAAAAGTTCAAGTGTCTGGGTGATGTTTTGGCTTCTGTATCCCTGCCGGAATTTGCAAAATTAAGGTCACAGCTTTTGGATGTTTTTATAAATAGCTCAGATTTTGATCTGGCACAGCACTTTTCTTGCTCAGTGAAAACTGTGGAATGTGGTCAATTATTTATTCTAGCATGTGGGCAGTTACGAAAAAAGGCTCAGCATAATTTTATTGGACAATTTTAAAATTTATTGAAAGTACCTACTAGAATAGATCTAGACCTAATAGGCCTAGTAGTAGGCCTAATCAGTAATATGAACGTCCAAAGAAATGTCCCACAATTTTGTTACGTTACGCGGTCAATCTGTGGCTGAAAGTGAAACCTACTTCACTTTCACAAGTTTCAGCCACTGGCCGCCTACCGATCATGGCAATGCCTACGACGCCGTTTTCCTGAAAAAATGATGACTGAGAGTGAGACTGATGAGTGAGCATGCCGCTGCATACAGGCATAGCGCTGATAGGCGGCTTGCTGCGCTCGCCCAGAGTCTGACGTTGTTTACTCGGCTAGCCGCTGCATGCCATGGTCATGACATGGTCATGCCATCCTCATGGTCATGGATGGCGAGACAGACCAATTTTTAAATTTTTACCCACCTCCTTGTCACTCATTTCGCCTTCTTCTCTTTCGGAACTCGTTTTGGCGACTAAAACTCTATACAACGCCGAACAGATGTCAAAGTGGAGATTTTAACTTGTTATTGTGTACGTTTCGCGCGTCCTCTTCTGACAAAATGGCTTCTCCACAACACATGACCCAAGACTTAGCCTTAGCCTACCACCAGAGGGCTACACAACACTGATAATGGCACATGGTCTCACCACCCCAAATGCCAGTCCCATTGAAACACATGTTAACTGCCTCAATTCCGCAGGCCGATTTCACCATTTTTCACCCTATTAGATATTTAGTGTGACATATCAGGATAAAGCTTGAGATGTCCTTGTTCGAAAACAGGCCCGCTATGGGTATGGTTACCAGACAGATTTTGAGCTACGCCCCCTAGAGTGTAAAAAAGTCAATACTGTTAAAATTGGGCTATAATCCGTGCTCTCTTTCACAGAACAGACACACATCATTTTAACCCACTGTGTCCCTGCGAGGTTATCATGAAACAGTAATATATGATATCCTTGACAAAGAAGATAACGTGGGCTTATTAAATATTCACAAAATTATTACTTCTTTGTATTTTATTTTGTTTCAATAGAGGTTGGAACAGCCGCATTAGAAATATTTTGTGTGATGATTCCATCATTAGTAGACACCTCCCTGGATTTCGGCTTATTTAGGGTGGTGAGACCACATGTTCCGGCTTGCCTCGTTCTAGCTCGAATTAAGTAGGTCTAAGGGCAATGTTGATTGGACCAGCCCAGAATTAAAATTTAACATCAGCTTAGATATTTTGGGGAAGCTGTGAACGCAGGGCTGTGAACTGGTGAACGCACTAAACTCCAGGGATACAATGTCCTTGTAATTACCTGGGTATGCCTAATAGCCCCCAACACAAACACCAGCCGCCCACAGTGTGTAGGCTATAGTTGTGAACGCACAACCCTCATGACCAATACCCGCCGTCAGATTGTCAATCTTTAGGTACTATATTACTATATAATTGATGTTACTGACATTGTGTGAAATAGATTATTGACAATGTGTGCCTGATTGTGTAGGCCTACCGGTACCTGATTGTATACCTGTATACCTTTTTCTCCCCCAAGGTCCATTTTGTAATCAATTTTAAGATAGCTGATGATCCCAGAAATCCATTAATTCCCTTAATTATCAATCCGACCAAAATGTGTAAAGTTATTATTGACCGCGAAATATATATGGTATGAGAGAAAGCAGTCATTATTGATATTGTGTGTCTGATTTATATCACACAATGTCCATAGTGTAGCCTACTCTATAGATAGCTGATGATCCCAGGAATCCATGGATGGGTAAAGTTATTCATGACCGCGATATGTAGGGGAGGGGCGGGCAACGGGGGCCACTTAACGTTTCTATGGTATTTAAGGATAATATTTGAACTATTCTAAAACCAATGACTGTTCTATGTAGGCTACATGTAATGCAGGTACATATAACAGACCTACTTAGTGTTTCAAGGATACATTATTTTAATTATAAACCAAATAGATTTGCTCTCAAAGTGGCCCCCTTTGCCCAATAGATTGGGCAAAGGGGGCCAGCACATTGGGCAAAGGGGGCCACCCCCACTTTGGGTACTTTTTTTTATTTTGATACACAAGTGTGTATACCGAAGAGAGCTTAATAAAATAGATATGAAATAAACCTTTATAATTCATTTGATGTATATGGTGACATACTTTGTTGGACATAATACTAGGTAGGCCTAATATACTAAATACTTCGTTCACTGGGATTAGTTTGTGAAATGTGTACCCATTGAAAGTTCGCGGGCAAAGGGGGCCATGCCGTATCGTCTTTGTATTGAAATGGGCTGGCCCCCTTTGCCCTGGCTCCCTTTGCCCAAGGGGTAGAGATGGGAAATTTTGCCTACTATCTCACCCCAAAGTGATCTCCTGACTGAAGTAATGACTAGAAAACAAAGGCAATATAATGTACCACACAAAACAAAAGATTTTCAGAAGAAATCACATATATTCATCAAGAGATTCATACAAATATATAACTTATATTCATAAGATTGTTGCCAAAAATTTCTTGTCGTCTATTATTTCTATCTAAGATATGTATTCGATGTATATTTATTTTTTTTGTATACATTTGTTCATAATTCATAACTATGACGTTATTAATATTTCATACAACATGTCAAAATTAAAATATCATTGATGGCCCCTTTTGCCCACCGTCTCCCTTTGCCCGCGTCTCCCCTATTTGAGCATGTTCACGCTTAGGTGCAACATTTATATGATCTGATGATAACGATGTCACGTCATGATTCGCATATATATCCTTGATGATAATTTCTAGCTCTATTGTATAATAATTCCGACAAGTTAATTCCCAGACCTGTACACTAAGCAAATAAAGGCACATACATGGAGGTAGGTAAATAACATGTTGTACGTTACACGTTTTCCCAAATTATGAAATCATAGCGTTTGGGGCAGTTATTAATTATTTTTTAAGAGGCACTGAAGTAAGTAGGCCTACATGCTATTATTTTAATTATAGGGCCTATATGATTTTATTGCATTATTTCTTGCAATACTGCAATTAATTAATATGTTTCACCATGTTGTACGTTACGCTCTAAGGTTTACTCTACTTGATCATTATTTTTTTCAGTTAACTGGCATTGTGCGCATACTCTGTGTTTTCCGAAATGTTTTTAAATTTGTTCAACGTATTCCGTTATTCCTATGCCAGTTTGATTTTCATATAGTAGACAGATTTTGCCAGATGGAATAATAAAGTTTTCAAACTCGTTCGTTACATGGGACAGACTTCAATAGCTTATACACGTTTTTAACATTTTTGGAGGAAGATTGTTATGTAAACACAAAGTGTTTATCTTTCTTTATTATATTTCAAGTATTAATTATCAAAACTACACATATTTTACCATAAAACTTAGATTGATCAAGCAGAAAGTACGATATTGACCAAATTACGATATGTTGTACATGCCACGAGACAGATTATATGAATCTTCGATTCTCCACTATGCTTACTATATATATGCTATGCTGTATGCATCTATATGCGACCCTCCCAGAATACACCCCTCCCTCCCACAATCTACCCCTCCTTTTTCGTGATTATGTGAGGTGTCTTCGGATACCATAATCTACCCGTCCCTCCCACAATATACTCCCTTTTAAACATCTATATTCGACCCTCCCAGAATATACCCCTCCCTTTCACGATCTACCCCCCCTCTTTTCGTGATTATGTGAGGTGTCTTCGGATACCAGAATCTACCCCTTCCTCCCACAATATACCACTTTTAAACATCTATTTGCGACCCTCCCAGAATATACCCTTCCCTCCCAGAATCTACCTCCTTTTCCACTGCTATATGCGACCCTCCCAGAATCTACCCCTCCCTCCCAGTATATACCCCCTTTTAAACATCCATAGTCGACCCTCCAAGAATATACCCCTCCCTCCCACGATCTACCCCCCCTTTTTTTCGTGATTATGTGAGGTGTCTTCGGATACCAGAATCTACCCCTTCCTCCCACAATATACCTACTTTTAAACTTCTATATGCAACCCTCCCAGAATATACCCCTCCCTCCCACAATCTACCCACTTTTAAACTTCCATATGCAACCCTCCCAGAATATACCCCTCCCTCCCAGAACCTACCTCCTTTTCCACTACTATAAGCGACCCTCCCAGAATCTATCCCTCCCTCCCAGAGTATACCCCCTTTTAAACATATATATTCGACCCTCCCAGAATATACCCCTCCCTCCCACGATCTACCCCCCCCCCCTTTTGTGATTATGTGAGGTATCTTCGGATACCAGAATCTACCCCTTCCTCTCACAATCTACCCCTCCATCCCAGAATATATCCCCTTTTTCACAATTATATTCGACACTCCCATAATCTACCCTCCCTCCCAGAATATACCCCCTTTTATACACCTATATGCGACGTTCTCAGAATGTACCCGAGAATGTATCCCCCTAGAATATATCCCCTCCTAGAATATACTCCTCTCTCCCACAATATAGGCCTACCTTCCATTTTTCACAGCTATATGCCACAATCCCAGAATCTACCCCTCCCTCCCAGAATATACCCCCTTTTATATAAAGTGACGCTCTCAGAATCTACCCCTCCCTCCTAGAATATACCCTCTCAGAATGTACCCCCACCCCCTCTTTTAAACATCTATATGCGACCCTCCCAGAATTTACTCCTCTCTCCCAGAATATACCACTTCATAACTTTCATAATATAGCCCTCCTTCCCATAATATACCCCCTTTTAAACACCTATGAGCGACACTCCCAGAATATACCCCTCCCTCCCAGAATATACCCCCTTCTTTCCACTAGGGGCAGATTCTGGAAGGGCAACACATAGTTGTTGAAAAGGGTGGTATATTCTAGAAGGGAGGGGTAGATTCTGAGAGCGTCGCATATAGTAGTGGAAAGGGGGGTAGATTCTGGGAGAGTCCCATATATATGTCTAAAAAGGGGTACATACTCTGAGAGGGAGGGGTAGATTCTGGGAGTGTCGCACATAGTTGTGGAAAAGGGGGGTAGGAGTAGGATTCTAGGAGGGTCGCATATAGATGTTTAAAATGGAGTGGGCTTATTATTCTGGGAGGAAGGGGTGGATTCTGTGAGGGTCGCTTATATATGTTTAAAGGGGGCTATATTTTGGGAAGGATGGGTAGATTCTGGGAGGATCGCATAATATGTTTAAAAGGGGGATATAATCTGTGAGGTAGAGGTAGATTTTAGGAGGGTCGCATATAGATGTCTAAAATGGGCGTATATTATGGGTGGGAGGGGTGGATTCTGGGAGGGGCGTTAAAATATGCTTAAAAGGGGTGTATATTCTAGGAGGGAGGTGTAGATTCTGGGAGGGTCGCATATATAGCCTATGTTTAATAGGGGTATATTCTGAGAAGGAGGGGTATATTCTGGGAGGGTCACATGTATATATGTTTAGAGGGGGGGGAGGGTATATTCTGGGATGTAGGGGTAGATTATGTGAGGGTCGCTTATACATGTAGGCCCCTATGTGTTTAAAGGAGGGGTATCTTTGGGGAATATGTGATATATTTAATAACATTTTATTTAGTTGTATTATAGAATTTAATCTCGATTAATCGAGAATCATACTTGGTTTTATACCTTTAAGTGAGACAAAAGTCACCTCTCTTCCAGTAACGTTCAACATGCCATGTGAATGTCACGTTTTAATGTAGAAATTGCACTGTCGATACTATCGTGCTGTACAATATACATCATCTGTCTTTTGTGGCTTATATATACGCTCATAAGATCTGTCACGTTTTAATGTGCAACATGCGTGTGGTGTGTGTCGTAATGTACGACACACACCTTCTGTCTCATATGTAATGAGCAACATGAACACATCGGTCCTTTCATAACTTACAACATGCCAAAGCTTTATCAGGACGAGTATCAGTGAGCGTTACGTCAATTATACCAGACGACAGGACTTAAAAAAACTGTTATTATGAGTTATCGTATTTTGTTGTTAAGATTGTACTTGAAGAACGCTTGTTCTTTGGAAAGTAGTAAAAGTTAAAACATGTTGTACATTACCTTATCGGGACCGATGCTATATTTGGCGGCGCAATTTACAGGGATACCCTTAAACAAGTTCCCAAGTTCCGAAGTTCCCAAGTTCCGAAGTTCCCAAGTTCTGGGAACTTTAAGTTCCCAATTTTCAAGTTCCGGGAACTTCAAGTTCCGAAATTCCGAAATAAAAGTTAACAAAAAAATGTTTTTTCCTATTTCAACAAAAAACATAGATACATAGATTAGATACTCCCTTTTGCCTTTCCACGCATTATAGATTGCCAAGCTGCGGGCATGAATGGAATTAAATGTGGTTTTCTAGCCCGCGCACACTAATTGTTATGTTCAAATGACGAATTAGGCCTCTATGTGTAGGCCCGACGTTGACCCAAAATTGATGTAAGGTTTGCCCAACGTCTGTGACCTTACAGCATCATTAATCCAATATCGGGTCAATGTCTGTCTGTCTGATTTACAGCTGGTATAGGGGCCTATTAGGCAGCCATCCACAGAAGAGTTGAACTAAGTAGGCCCAGTTGTTTTTCAAGTTCAAAGACTATTATAACATGCCGCTATATATGCATAGAAAATATATAATGATATATAGGGCCTAGGCCTACAAATCACACCTCGCAGATAACAACACAGCAAACACCACGCCCCGGCCCAACGCTGGTTTTACGTTGGACCAGCGTTGCAGACGGTGGTCGAACATAAACCAGCATTGGGTCAATGCGTCGTGTTTGTTGGGAAGGAATCCATGTAGTCTCAACGTCGGTCCTTAAAATATCATCGATACTGTTTCCACTGTTATTAAGTACTGTCACATGTCATAATTTTCTCACGGGTTGAGATGCTTGTTGATTGCCGCGGGGGGGGGGGGGGGGAGGTGTAAACAGCGTCGCGCGTGGAGGAAAGACCTCATAAGCTCTACAGGATATTAAATGATAAATGCCATCAAACACGACAAAGACCCAATACTAGTAATCGCTTAATAATGTCGTTCTATCGTCGGCCACCACCACTCGAACTCGAATATACTATATCTGGGAAAATATCATATTGTAATACTCTTCATTTTAGATTTTGTATAATAAATTTGCGGTTCTATTGTAAATTTTATTTCATACCTGTAGGGCTAGGCCCCTATATATTTAATTTAACATCGTGAAATGTTTGCCAAGATCGCCTATAAACAAAATATAAATATGTAAAAAAGTAACTTTAGTCTACAGCACTTAAAATTAATATTGGGTACCAAACTGTTTTTCCGACAAAAACGATTTTTGCAAATATTGTTTTAATATATTTTTTCAGTTATTTTGGAATTTCGGAACTTGAAGTTCCCGGAAGTTGAAAATTGGGAACTTGAAGTTTCCGGAACTTGGGAACTTGGGAACTTGTTTAAGGGTATCCCCAATTTACACCCCACATGGGATATCACTCCGCAATGTGGATGTGAAATGATTTGAACCTTACCCACTCACACTGGATACGGTATTACGACGTCGTGTAGGCCTACACATATATGGGCAAAGCCCGCGACTTCAAGACTTCCACAAGCTTCATAGCAAAAAATCAACTTCTCACTAGACCTCTTTTTGCAACTTTATTTTAAAATATTAAAATAATTATTTCTTGTCCTAAACAATTGAGATACCAAGTCTAAAACACAAATTTTAATCATTTTTTAAATGAACAATTAAAAGCACAAAAACACACACACAGAATACGTTACATTTTTAAACAAGTTTAAACATTTCCAAAAATATCTGATATGTATTGATCATTTTTGTAGAGATACTATACAAAATAACAAAATGCAAAATGAAATATATTAATGTAATTTCAATGTTGCTGAGTGTAAATGGTCTTTAAACTTTGCAGTATATGAGATATGAAGGTTTTTCAAAATATTAGTGTTTTTTTATTTTATTTTTTTTCCTAATAAGGACAGTAGTGTTTACATGTTCAATAACCATGCAATATTGTTCAAAATTAACCTAGGCAATAAAATAAATTGTGTGTATCATTGTTACCAGACTTATTGTATCTACTTATGCACTATACTTCACCAGGCGCAAAATCATTAGCAGAATTCAAAGTAACGTATTCTGTATTTGTGGGCATAATGGAAGTTATTACACACTGCTACATAGATTAATCGATGTGTTTTTTGTCTAAGCACATTTTTTATTACTTTTATAACAATAAATACTGAGTTTCTGTCTT
Source organism: Flabesymbios commensalis (assembly GCA_964017125.1). Taxonomy (NCBI): domain Eukaryota; kingdom Metazoa; phylum Annelida; class Polychaeta; order Terebellida; family Flabelligeridae; genus Flabesymbios; species Flabesymbios commensalis. Next base: position 27,885,931 of record OZ024910.1, read on the forward strand.
TTCGTGCCTGTTGGTTAATATTTAATAATATAATAATAATAATTGGTGTTTATTAAACTAAAAAGACATGGCAGCCGAAAGGCTGAAGAATTGTCTTTTTACATAAAAAATTAAATACAAGATATACATGATGCGATATTAAAATTGAATGAGTTAAATAAGTTAAATAAGTTAGATAAGATAAGTAAGTTAAATGGCATTTTCCGGAAACACATGATCTGCAGGCACAATGACTAGGTAGAATATATCAAACATTATTCAATAATTTAATAAAAACATAATTGGGCTGGAGCTGAAACGACCAGACTTGGTAGGCATAGTGGATAATTTGTTCTTATTACGGAGGTTGTGGTGATGACACTTGCCCCTACGGGGTGGTAACCAGTTGCTAAAATCAGTGCTTTCGGCAAGTCCACTGGCAAAGTTCACACATAGTTTTGTGCGTCTCTCAGACAGGGTTGGTAGTCTTGAGATATGTCTGGCTTCGCTGTAACTGGAGTCAGGTAGTAACACTCTGAGGACCTGCCTCTGTACCTGCTCCAGGACATCAGACTGCTGGATGGTGAGTCCTGGGTGCCAAACCGGGGCAGCATACTCCAGCAAAGGTCGCACGAAAGTACAGTAGCACCTCACCAAGTCACCTAACTGAACACCAGAGCGCTTAAGAATAGTGATAAAATATTTGCGTGTGTTCGCTTTGGCCACCATACTGTCTATTTGCTGGTCCCACTTCAAATTGTACTGGATCACTACACCAAGCAGTTTCATGGCTGTCACATGGGGTATGATCTCCGTACCCCTCGCAGTAATGTTGGTAAAGTCTTGGTCTTTGTTGCAAGCAGTGATATGCATTGTGCTGCATTTGGCGCCATTGATGAGCATGTGGTCGTTGCTGGCAGTGTCACATATTTCATTCATTGCCTGTTGCAGAGCCGGATTGTTATTGGCTGTGGGCTTACTACGGGATGCAACTGTGATGTCGTCCACAAATTTCCAGCGATTAGGTTGAAATTCGGCTACGTTGTTTACCATGGCCAAGAATACAACTGGGCCAACCTTGGTACCCTGAGGTACTCCACATGTGACGTCATACCAGTCTGACGTGGCCCCGTTGACCTTAACACGTTGTTTCCGACCAGACAGGGAGCTGCCGATCCATGGTAGTATCTCTTTCCGCACATTCATATTCAATAGTTTATTTAGGGCCACAGTAATGTCAACTCGATCAAATGCTTTGCTGTAGTCAATTGCGAGAAAGTCTGCACTTTGACCATCCTGTAACGCCTGGTGAGCGTACTGTACCAGCTGCACAAGGTAATGGTTGGTGGATCTGCCTTTACGGTTACCAAACTGGCTGTGGTCAAGGCTCGACTCCATGTCAGCCATCATCCACCTGGTGATGAAGCTTTCAGCAACCTTGGCTAGTGTCGGTGTGAGGGATACAGATGTGCCTGCAGCCAAGGCGCTACTCAGTTGACAGTCAAATTCAAATGCAAAATACGTTACTAAAACACCTTACATAACTAACAAAATTCATGTTATGATAATGTAATGATATTAAATGTCACTATATCCAGTAAATAGTTGTATTAAACAAAGTCTGAGTGTTTTGTATTTTTATTACGAAACAAAATGCACTATTATCACTTTTTTAGTAAAGGGCAAAATACGTTACCAAAATACGTTACCAAAATACGTTACAAAAGGTAACGTATTTTGTGTAACGTATTCTGTATTTTTTTTTGCTTTTTGCACAATTGTAAAGCTGGGTTCAGTGGCCAGGCTAATTTTTTACTTGCAGCTTGGAGACATACCTAGTGATTAACTAAAGGGCCATTTGTTGTTAAGTGTGCATATCACTATATCTCCAGAGTCCATGTAACGTATTCTGTTTTCTTAAAAAATTAATAGCGCCTGCTTGTTTCTATTGATCATTGCAAGAGTAGCAGTGTTAGTATATCATAATTTGTTTATGTCTTCTCACATACTTACGTTAGACTACATATTCATCACACAGCAAGGAAATTTAATTGATCTTGTAATTTTGGCATATAAAAACAATTAATTAATTCAAATGTAACGTATTCTCTTATTTTGTGGCGACATGAACATAAATTCAATTTTCCAAGGAACAGTATACTACTTTTAGGAATTCTCTTTTTTACTACAATCACTACTATATGTTCGTCAAATTCAAACAATTAATCTTCCAAAAACTGCACCCACTCATGAACAGTGAACTGTCTAAGACAAAAAATTAAGCTGGCGACATGCCAACAATGTCATTTTTTTGGCATTCCAGTGGTTAAAAGCACATTTGTTCTTGTCTAGGCTATGGATAACTATATATTTTCTGAAGGGTCTATGCATGAATTCTATGATAAAACTGGTTAAACATAAGGGGAGGTCACTACAAACGAGAACACTGCTGAGGTCACATGATTCTTGAAGTCGCGGGTTTTGCCCATATGGTGTAGAGGCTTGGGTCGTAACGTTATTTTGTGACCGATGAAATATAGTCCCTCGTTCAAACACATTTTTCTCACTTAACACTGATCACATAAATCAAATTCTATATTTACAAAGTAAATTTCCATAGGGGTCTCGATTTAAAGGTTGCATTGTGTATCATGGGAATGTTAGTAGCAGACGAATTGACAGACACTGCAAATTTGAAATGTGACCGATCCTGTCACGTAGAACATGACCGTTTTAATACAGCAAAATCAGGTGGTTCTCTTTGTTTATATGACCCTTGAGCGTTGTTTTCAAAATATTTATAATAATGAAATGTTAGTTTGCCATAGTTTTAGACGTATTTATAAGTGGTTAAAACCACTTGATTCTTGTATCGTTCTGAAGGGTGTTTGGGCACCTCAGATTTCCGAGCAGATAAAATGATGATTCGAAACGAAATTATCTCGAATTGTGCTATTACCTGTAATTAAAATGTTTTAAATTTGTTATATTTGTCTGTCCTAGTGATACTTGATATGATGATGCCACATAATGATACTTCAGTGATTTCATGAAAGATCGATAGGGTACTCAATTTGACATACACCATGTTGCACGTAACCGTGAACATGCTCATATATATGCGAGAAAGCGTTCATTATTGATAATGCTTGCCTGATTGAGTCCATTTGGTACTCACAAGATAGCTGATGATTCCAAGAATCCATTATTGTCCATAAGTGACCCATCCGTCCAAAATTGGGTGAAGTTATTCATGACCGCATTAAAGGCCTAGACCAGTTATTGACAAGATCAAAATAGGGTCCTGAAGAAAATAAAGACCAATTTCAGAATGAACACCCTCACTTTTCATGATCCACTATGGTCATATAGGCATATTCTGTAAAAAAAACTGAGTCTACGCGATTTGCACCCTCAGGTCCATCAGAGACAGGAGTAACGAAGATGCATCAAAGGGGGGACAGAAAAGTAGTCAATGACAACGGGGAGGCATTCAATGGAGAGGCAATGGACATGCGTTAAAGGGCGAGAGTCGTTCAAAAGAGACAGGTGCGTTAAAGAGACAAGCCCAGGTCTAAAATCATAAAAAAATCGGTGATTTTATTTTAGCCTAATAATATGACCATATGATATAAACATGTTCATAGACTAGAACTGCAAACGTTTTTTTAATGTTTGTGCTGCGTACTTGCCAGTTAGGCTAGATATAGATACAAAATTCCCGTAGTTCTTATTTTTGACATGGTTGCCAATAATTAAAAATCAGGAATTTCGTCTCTATATATAGCCTGACTGGGGTATGCGCAGCACAAAAAAAACTTTTGCAGTTCTAGTCTATGAACATGTTTATGGTGATATTAATAAGCCAAAATAAACTCACCGATTTTTTTGATGATTTTAGACCTGGACATGTCCCTGTAAAAGTTGGCGGGAAGGCAATAAAGGGCGATGAGAAAACGTTACGGGTAAATGATGATGGGAATGTTTTAACCCTTACAGCACGGAATTTTTTGTAAAACTAGGCCTATGTAGTTGTTGTTTTTGCAATTTGAAATCATAGGCCTACATGTCTTAGTTAGCTCTTTCCACTTCAATAGGTCTACAGCCATTATAAATATTTTAATTCTTTAATTGCGGGGAATGAAAGGTTAGAGGGCGATGGGGAGGCATTAGAGGGCGATGGTGAGGCGTTAAAGGGCTGATTGTTTCATAAGACTTTATAGATAACTAAACAAATCGTAATATTTCATTGTAAACTACACTGGAAGCCAATAACGACCTTAGCAGAGCAGAGCGTCTCACTACTCAAGCCAGACAGTTTTGAGCTCCCTGGAGCCTGTCTATTTCTCGATTTGTGACATTATGAAGGAGGTTGTTGCAATAGACCAGTTTACTTGCAACCAGTGTAGTTTTAGCTATGCTTCAGATATCAAGGACTGATACAGGCAACGTAGGCCCCTATGTCCCAAATGACTCCAATATTTCGCGTCGAGTCACGATAGATAATTTTGCAGGGAAATGTTGCATTAATTGTTTTTGTTGTTATTTTGTTCCAAACAGGAAAACCAAACAGTAAAAGCTTTTATCTTGATTTCACTTGAGTTTTTCATATCTAATCCAGTCACCTACGTGTGTTTTCCTCAACTCACCCGCCAAAGGGCTCTGGACATGCCTTTTAAGTAGGGTGGTGGAATAAATAAAAATACATTGGACCATTTTTAAAAAACGATATTGCGGGCGATGAAAAAAAACGTAGCTGGAGCACAATTTTTTATTTTTTAACTTGCATGATTCTAATGTGCAATCTGGACAGTAAAAACAGTTTTTTGGGGTGATCAACGGCCCTGATGTAATCCACGCGTTGATCTAAAACATAGAAAATAAATAGTGGTCTTAATCGAATATACTATATCTGGGAAAATATCATATTGTAATACTCTTCATTTTAGATTTTGTATAATAAATTTGCGGTTCTATTGTAAATTTTATTTCATACCTGTAGGGCTAGGCCCCTATATATTTAATTTAACATCGTGAAATGTTTGCCAAGATCGCCTATAAACAAAATATAAATATGTAAAAAAGTAACTTTAGTCTACAGCACTTAAAATTAATATTGGGTACCAAACTGTTTTTCTGACAAAAACGATTTTTGCAAATATTGTTTTAATATATTTTTTCAGTTATTTTGGAATTTCGGAACTTGAAGTTCCCGGAAGTTGAAAATTGGGAACTTGAAGTTCCCGGAACTTGGGAACTTGGGAACTTGTTTAAAGGTATCCCCAATTTACACCCCACATGGGATATCACTCCGCAATGTGGATGTGAAATGATTTGAACCTTACCCACTCACACTGGATACAGTATTACGACGTCGTGTAGGCCTACACATATATGGGCAAAGCCCGCGACTTCAAGACTTCCACAAGCTTCATAGCAAAAAATCAACTTCTCACTAGACCTCTTTTTGCAACTTTATTTTAAAATATTAAAATAATTATTTCTTGTCCTAAACAATTGAGATACCAAGTCTAAAACACAAATTTTAATCATTTTTTTAAATGAACAATTAAAAGCACAAAAACACACGCACAGAATACGTTACATTTTTAAACAAGTTTAAACATTTCCAAAAATATCTGATATGTATTGATCAGTTTTGTAGAGATACTATACAAAATAACAAAATGCAAAATGAAACATATTAATGTAATTTCAATGTTGCTGAGTGTAAATGGTCTTCAAACATTGCAGTATATGAGATATAAAGGTTTTTCAAAATATTAGTGTTTTTTTATTTTATTTTTTTTCCTAATAAGGACAGTAGTGTTTACATGTTCAATAACCATGCAATATTGTTCAAAATTAACCTAGGCAATAAAAGAAATTGTGTGTATCATTGTTACCAGACTTATTGTATCTACTTATGCACTATACTTCACCAGGCGCAAAATCATTAGCAGAATTAAAAGTAACGTATTCTGTATTTGTGGGCATAATGGAAGTTATTACACACTGCTACATAGATTAATCGATTTGTTTTTTGTCTAAGCACATTTTTTATTACTTTTATAACAATAAATACTGAGTTTCTGTCTTTTCGTGCCTGCTGGTTAATATTTAATAATATAATAATAATAATTGGTGTTTATTAAACTAAAAAGACATGGCAGCCGAAAGGCCGAAGAATTGTCTTTTTACATAAAAAATTAAATACAAGATATACATGATGCGATATTAAAATTGAATGAGTTAAATAAGTTAAATAAGTTAGATAAGTTAAGTAAGTTAAATGGCATTTTCCGGAAACACATGATCTGCAGGCACAATGACTAGGTAGAATATATCAAACATTATTCAATAATTTAATAAAAACATAATTGGGCTGGAGCTGAAACGACCAGACTTGGTAGGCATAGTGGATAATTTGTTCTTATTACGGAGGTTGTGGTGATGACACTTGCCCCTACGGGGTGGTAACCAGTTGCTAAAATCAGTGCTTTCGGCAAGTCCACTGGCAAAGTTCACACATAGTTTTGTGCGTCTCTCAGACAGGGTTGGTAGTCCTGAGATATGTCTGGCTTCGCTGTAACTGGAGTCAGGTAGTAACACTCTGAGGACCTGCCTCTGTACCTGCTCCAGGACATCAGACTGCTGGATGGTGAGTCCTGGGTGCCAAACCGGGGCAGCATACTCCAGCAAAGGTCGCACGAAAGTACAGTAGCACCTCACCAAGTCACCTAACTGAACACCAGAGCGCTTAAGAATAGTGATAAAATATTTGCGTGTGTTCGCTTTGGCCACCATACTGTCTATTTGCTGGTCCCACTTCAAATTGTACTGGATCACTACACCAAGCAGTTTCATGGCTGTCACATGGGGTATGATCTCCGTACCCCTCGCAGTAATGTTGGTAAAGTCTTGGTCTTTGTTGCAAGCAGTGATATGCATTGTGCTGCATTTGGCGCCATTGATGAGCATGTGGTCGTTGCTGGCAGTGTCACATATTTCATTCATTGCCTGTTGCAGAGCCGGATTGTTATTGGCTGTGGGCTTACTACGGGATGCAACTGTGATGTCGTCCACAAATTTCCAGCGATTAGGTTGAAATTCGGCTACGTTGTTTACCATGGCCAAGAATACAACTGGGCCAACCTTGGTACCCTGAGGTACTCCACATGTGACGTCATACCAGTCTGACGTGGCCCCGTTGACCTTAACACGTTGTTTCCGACCAGACAGGAAGCTGCCGATCCATGGTAGTATCTCTTTCCGCACATTCATATTCAATAGTTTATTTAGGGCCACAGTGATGTCAACTCGATCAAATGCTTTGCTGTAGTCAATTGCGAGAAAGTCTGCACTTTGACCATCCTGTAACGCCTGGTGAGCGTACTGTACCAGCTGCACAAGGTAATGGTTGGCGGATCTGCCTTTACGGTTACCAAACTGGCTGTGGTCAAGGCTCGACTCCAGCCATCATCCACCTGGTGATGAAGCTTTCAGCAACCTTGGCTAGTGTCGGTGTGAGGGATACAGATGTGCCTGCAGCCAAGGCGCTACACAGTTGACAGTCAAATTTAAATGCAAAATACGTTACTAAAACACCTTACATAACTAACAAAATTCATGTTATGATAATGTAATGATATTAAATGTCACTATATCCAGTAAATAGTTGTATTAAACAAAGTGTGAGTGTTTTGTATTTTTATTACGAAACATAATGCACTATTACCATTTTTTTAGTAAAGAGCAAAATACGTTACCAAAATACGTTACCAAAATACGTTACAAAAGGTAACGTATTTTGTGTAACGTATTCTGTATTTTTTTGTAAAGCTGGGTTCAGTGGCCAGGCTATTTTTTTTACTTGCAGCTTGGAGACATACCTAGTGATTAACTAAAGGGCCATTTGTTGTTAAGTGTGCATATCACTATATCTCCAGAGTCCATGTAACGTAATCTGTTTTCTTAAAAAATTAATAGCGCCTGCTTGTTTCTATTGATCATTGCAAGAGTAGCAGTGTTAGTATATCATAATTTGTTTATGTCTTCTCACATACTTACGTTAGACTACATATTCATCACACAGCAAGGAAATTTAATTGATCTTGTAATTTTGGCATATAAAAACAATTAACTAATTCAAATGTAACGTATTCTCTTATTTTGTGGCGACATGAACATAAATTCAATTTTCCAAGGAACAGTATACTACTTTTGGGAATTCTCTTTTTTACTACAATCACTACTATATGTTCGTCAAATTCAAACAATTAATCTTCCAAAAACTGCACCCACTCATGAACAGTGACCTGTCTAAAACAAAAAATTAAGCTGGCGACATGCCAACAATGTCATTTTTTTGGCATTCCAGTGGTTAAAAGCACATTTTTTCTTGTCTAGGCTATGGATAACTATATATTTTCTGAAGGGTCTATGCATGAATTCTATGATAAAACTAGTTAAACATAAGGGGAGGTCACTACAAACGAGAACACTGCTGGGGTCACATGATTCTTGAAGTCGCGGGCTTTGCCCATATGGTGTAGAGGCTTGGGTCGTAACGTTATTTTGTGACCGATGAAATATAGTCCCTCGTTCAAACACATTTTTCTCACTTAACACTGATAACATAAATCAAATTCTATATTTACAAAGTAAATTTCCATAGGGGTCTCGATTTAAAGGTTACATTGTGTATCATGGGAATGTTAGTAGCAGACGAATTGACAGACACTGCAAATTTGAAATGTGACCGATCCTGTCACGTACAACATGACCGTTTTAATACAGCAAAATCAGGTGGTTCTCGTTGTTTATATGACCCTTGAGCGTTGTTTTCAAAATATTTATAATATTATGGAATGTTAGTTTGCCATAGTTTTAGACGTATTTATAAGTGGTTAAAACCACTTGATTCTTGTATCGTTCTGAAGGGTGTTTGGGCACCTCAGATTTCCGAGCAGATAGAATGATGATTCGAAACGAAATTATCTCGAATTGTGTTATTACCTGTAATTAAAATGTTTTAAATTTGTTATATTTGTCTGTCCTAGTGATACTTGATATGATGATGCCACATAATGATATTCAGTGATTTTATGAAAGATCGATAGGGTACTCAATTTGACATACACCATGTTGCACGTAACCGTGAACATGCTCATATATATGCGAGAAAGCGGTCATTATTGATAATGCTTGCCTGATTGTGTCCATTTGGTACTCACAAGATAGCTGATGATTCCGAGAATCCATTATTGTCCATAAGTGACCCATCCGTCCAAAATTGGGTGAAGTTATTCATGACCGCATTAAAGGCCTAGACCAGTTATTGACAAGATCAAAATAGGGTCCTGAAGAAAATAAAGACCAATTTCAGAATGAACACCCTCACTTTTCATGATCCACTATGGTCATATAGACATATTCTGTATTCTACGCGATTTGCACCCTCAGGTCCATCAGAGACAGGAGTAACGAAGATGCATAAAAGGAGGGACAAAAAAGTAGTCAATGACAACGGGGAGGCATTCAATGGAGAGGCGATGGACATGCGTTAAAGAGTCGTTCAAAAGAGACAGGTGCGTTAAAGGGACAAGCCCAGGTCTAAAATCATAAAAAAATTGGTGATTTTATTTTAGCCTAATAATATGACCATATGATATAAACATGTTCATAGACTAGAACTGCAAACGTTTTTTTATTGTTTGTGCTGCGCACTTACCAGTTAGGCTAGATATAGATACGAAATTCCCGTAGTTCTTATTTTTGACATGGTTGCCAATAATTAAAAATCAGGAATTTCGTCTCTATATCTAGCCTGACTAGTGTATGCGCAGCACAAAAAAAACTTTTGCAGTTCTAGTCTATGGACATGTTTATGGTGATATTAATAAGCCAAAATAAACTCACCGATTTTTTTGATGATTTTAGACCTGGACATGTCCCTGTAAAAGTTGGCGGGAAGGCAATAAAGGACGATGAGAAAACGTTACGGGTAAATGATGATGGGAATGTTTTAACCCTTACAGCACGGAATTTTTTGTAAAACTAGGCCTATGTAGTTGTTGTTTTTGCAATTTGAAATCATAGGCCTACATGTCTTAGTTAGCTCTTTCCACTTCAATAGGTCTACATCCATTATAAATATTTTAATTCTTTAATTGCGGGGAATGAAAGGTTAGAGGGCGATGGGGAGGCATTAGAGGGCGATGGTGAGGCGTTAAAGGGCTGATTGTTTCATAAGACTTTATAGATATCTAAACAAATCGTAATATTTCATTGTAAACTACACTGGAAGCCAATAACGACCTTAGCAGAGCAGAGCGTCTCACGACTCAAGCCAGACAGTTTTGAGCTCCCTCGAGCCTGTCTATTTCTCGATTTGTGACATTATGAAAGAGGTTGTTGCAATAGACCAGTTTACTTGCAACCAGTGTAGTTTTAGCTATGCTTCAGATATCAAGGACTGATACAGGCAACGTAGGCCCCTATGTCCCAAATGACTCCAATATTTCGCGTCGAGTCGCGATAGATAATTTTGCAGGGAAATGTTGCATTAATTGTTTTTGTTGTTATTTTGTTCCAAACAGGAAAACCAAACAGTGAAAGCTTTTATCTTGATTTCACTTGAGTTTTTCATATCTAATCCAGTCACCTACGTGTGCTTTCCTCAACTCACCCGCCAAAGGGCTCTGGGCATGCCTTTTAAGTAGGGTGGTGGAATAAATAAAAATACATTGGACCATTTTTAAAAAACGATATTGCGGGCGATGAAAAAAAAACGTAGCTGAAGCACAATTTTTTATTTTTTAACTTGCATGATTCTAATGTGCAATCTGGACAGTAAAAACAGTTTTTTGGGGTGATCAACGGCCCTGATGTAATCCACGCGTTCATCTAAAACATAGAAAATAAATAGTGGTCTTAATTGAGGCACGACCAACATCACTGATGCGATAGCAACATTCTGTCAAACACAGTGTCGTCACCGGAAGCCCTTTTAAATCGCTATTCGGTAAAAGCAATGTTATGTAAGCCCCCCCCCCCCCCATACTGAATTGTATTAGATTGCTAGTTGAAAAAAAATGCGGGCCAAAGCTTTTGATTTTCACAGAATTGACACCGCTCTTGAACAGAGATTATAGCCAGACACGTGGGGGTTGCAGCTTGCCTTGAATAATCACTGTAGGCTGGTGCTCCCGTGCCATCCCATACAATAGATCCCTAATGACATGTCATTATATACTAGCATCCATTCCACTAGGCATACCCCAGTTTTGGCCGATGTTAACCATATTGGATGATATCGAAAGTAATAAGTGAAAATATTAATCTGACTCGAACAAAGAATTTATCACGTCAAAAGCACCAGCAAAAATGGTATTACACATGTTTCTAAGTTAATTGGTTCAAAAGTTATATATACGATATGGCTGATATCGGCCATCTTGGATTTCATACACAATCACCTTCGCGTCGCCGATTTCGAAGCAAAACTATTTTAAATATTTTTCGATTTACCTTCCTCACAATGCAATACCGAAATCATTCAAATCGATAAAACGAGTAAGAATCTAAGGCAAATATGAGTATTTGGCGACCATCTTGTATTTTCGCAAATTTAAAAAAATCATGCCAGCTTGGCATGCGGTTGTTTTGTGTCCTGTATGCCCTATTAATCGACAACAACAAAAGCACACAAAAAACTTTGTATATGTCTCGGTGCAAGGTTATGTCAATTTCCTCCAGACTATAATCTAACAGTTAAGACGTTTTGTGATTTGTAAAAAACATTTAAGGAAATATTTCTACGGTCATAGCTGGCAAATATGACGTTGTGGCGATGCCATAATTGTCAGTTACATGATGAATATGAAACTCTTAACGTCTCAGCTGACATATAATAATAATAATAATAATAATAATAATAATAATAATAATAATAATAATAATAATAATAATAATAATAATAATAATAATAATAATAATAATAATAATAATAATAATAATAATAATAATAATAATAATAATAATAATAATAATAATAATAATAATAATAATAATAATAATAATAATAATAATAATAATAATAATAATAATAATAATAATAATAATAATAATAATATTAATGATAATAATAATGTTTCTTATCTGAAACATACATATACATATTACATACATAATAGTATATAATAGAAAGCGCATGGCTTATATTTCCTCTAATTATGTATACATTTTGTTTGTGTGTGCAAGTGCAGTAATATCATCAGAATGTGAGATACAACAAAAAAAACCTGATGCATTTTACTTAAGTATACAATGTATATCACTAACAGCCAAAAGGTACTGCCGTAAATTAAATTTATAATGGACAAAATTAGATGAAATATTAATTTTGGATTTGATATTATTCCAAATCCTAACTATCGAGGCCCTACTGTTCTATAAATCATTTTTAAATTTCCAATCGGTATAATGTAGGTTTGAAGATGTTCGTGTAGGGTATGTATGTATTTGACAGTTTGTTTTGAACATAGATGAAAATAATTCGGGAAGCGTATTGTTCACAAATTTATACATAAATTTATGCACCTTCAGAATATATAATTTTGAAAGTGTTCATATCTTTAAATAAATCTGAAGTGTGAGCAATATAACATGAAAAGATAAATAATATTATGACCCTTTTTGTAGTCTATATAGTGGTAATAAATATTTGTCAAATGTGTTGCCCCACAACTCTATGCAATACGAGATGTGAGGAAATACAAATGAATTGTATAATGTTACAAATGTTGATCTATTCAACAAAGTTCCAGCTTTGCAGATGATACCAATACTTTTAGAGAGTTTGCCTTTGATGTATTTATATGTTCTGACCAATTTAATTTACTATCTATATATATACACCAAGGAATTTAGTTGAATGTACTTTGTAAATTGGAATATTAGTAATTTTAATGTCTTGATTTATTTCATTATATTTGTGTATGCTATGATTTCCTGTGGCAAATATTATGAAATGAGATTTTTTTTATGTTTAAAGATACTCGATTTACATCTAGCCACATTACAATTTTAGACAACTCCAAATTCATTTGTTTTACTAAATCGTCAATGTATTCATCTTGTATAAATATATTGGTATTATCTGCGAAGAGAATTGTAAATGGCAATGTGTATGTTAGACAAATCATTTATGTAAAAAAGAAAAAGTAGAGGTCCTAAGATAGACCCTTGTGGTACTCCACATGTGACATTTGAGTAGCTAGAATTTATATCATTAAAACACACAAGTTGACTTCTATTGTTTGAATAACTCTGTATCCAGTCTAAAGCCACTCATCTGATACCGTAACGGTTTAATTTAGAAAATACAATTTTGTGGTTTATAGTATCGAAAGCTTTACTGAAGTCCAAAAACACGTCCAAAACAATTTCTTTTTCATCAATTGCCTTTGCAATTTTATGTGACGTTCTGGCCCTCATACAAAGATATTTCAATTTGTCATAATAATTATTGCCATTTGTTAAGTTATATATTAAAAATCCACTCATATGAAAAGGTTAACGTGAAATGTCTCATCTGTCAGTTCTGACTATTTGGCACTGATTTGTTAAACATTAAAAAATATTAAGTGACAGATAGGACTCTAAACATTTATGAGTTCTGACGTTTTGGTTTCAATTTTTTTATCGAAAACCAGTTGTGACCCTATGTGTTCTCGTCAAATAAGATAAAAAAAGTCACATCTGACAGTTATGATGTTATGGTTCTGGCGGAAGACATTAAATGATTATCCCTAACGTCCTATTAATCCACATGACTGGGGTGGCGGAAAACAGGAGATAAACGGGTGCATGTGCTGGATGACTCTTCCAGAAGTGCATCTAATTGCCTAAAAACCTGGGTGTCCGGAGTACTTCAAATGTAAACAGATTGATGTCCTGAATCAGATAAGAGGGACACCCCAATCGATTTTGACCCGTAAAATGTCTTAATTTGCATATTACAAAATGGCCGCGAAATCAAACTAAATCGGGTTTGTTTACACTAAATCTCGATTTGTTTTCTGCATATTATGTCTATATCAGAAATGCATATGTATATATCAGAGATGCATGTGCTGATCTTTTATATGCGAAGGTGATCGTGCACTTCAGGTGGAATTATGTCACCATTGCATCACCTTAATATAAAGATAGATATTTGAGCGAAATTTATGTGACGCTAAATTTTGCCCAACACAGCTTTGTGGCAAATTATTGTGAAAATTCTAAAAAAAGTAGACCCGTTACTTTGTATGTAAAGCCTCGCCTTTTAGCTGTTATAAACTTGAATATTTAGATATGGTATATATAAAGATGATAAGATATTATTGAAGAAGATACAAATTTAACAATTTTCGTGAAATCACAAGATGAAATCACCATATTTCCATTCCACTCTGCCCATGGGGGCCATTTTGAACATATACAGATTAGGATAATTTACGGGTTTGGTTACATAGCGTTTTATCTTCAATGGAGAAAATCATTTGCATATGATGTTTGCGACCATTTTGAATTCCGTTATTCTAAGTTGGGCGGTTTTGGGCTTTTAGAGTAATCATAAATATAATATATCCAAATATAGGCCTACTAAGATTCAGTTACACGAGTCATAGAAGTAAATAAAATCACAAAATACGGAGAAGAAATCGAGATTGAATGTTAACAAAAAACATTTTAGTTTTATTTTACGGCCATTTTGAAATATACAAATTAGGACATTTCACAGGTCAAAATCGATTGGGGTGTTCCTCTTAATGATTTAGGGGGTGAAAAGCATCCGTGTGTGAGATTTGGTGCTTTTATCAGAATTTGAACACTTTGGTGGATTTTTGGACCTTATACCCAGGGAGCCAAATCACCATTTTTTTTAGGAAAACAGACATGGCCTGCTGTAAAAGGTTGGCCGATGGAAATCATCTCTACATATATTCAGGAACACAACCTAGGTGGACAACCTTGCAATTTTTTTGCAGGAAATGCACAAAAAGCAACAATCCAATAGGCCGCCATAAATATCTCATACTTATAACTTTTAAAATGTTTCTTTGAATTTCATGTGTGACATATGGTTACTAAGGGTATTCTGAATGCCAAGTCTATTTCTGACATTATTTTATTGATTGTGGATATATTTAGGTTGTTGGGTTAAAGGTCAAGGTCAAAGTAAACTTAAACGGGACCGGTCGATCATGTTCCGTGTGAGCAGTAAATCAGCGACATTTTTACCACTATGACTATCTGACACACATCCCCCATATATTTCAGTAATGCATAGTAGCCTACAAATAGTGTGATTTATTTATTATTAAAACACTTTATAAGTGACTCAGAAATAGTGCCATAGTTGTAATATCCCTGTAAAGGATAAGTGACAGCAAAACCAAAACAGGTTAGTGTCAACCTTATTATATTCAATCACATAAACATAGAAACGCAAATAGTCAGCAGAGATAAATTTAACCAACAGTTTAAGAGTTATATAAGCCACTTATAATAAAAGTACTCAAATTAAAACGAACTGTCATAGATAAACTAATAAAACCACTGAATCATTGTTCATATTATCATATTAATTAAAATAAATGAAAACAGTGTTGACAAATCTACGCTCTTTCAATAGAAAAAAAATCAACTATAGTCCTATGTTGTCTAAAATTTTAAAGGAAGCAATAATTATATTTAATATATAAGTCTAGTTAATCATCCTTATGATAAATAACAAGACTTACATAAATTTTGTAAAAACATTGAAATTCAATGCATTGTATAAATGCATCTACATCGACAAATCTGATCACCTGACAAAATGTCAGACAGTCAGTAAACAAAATGTTGACAGTGGTGCCCACAGAGTCGACTGTATTCACCTGACTACGCCCATGCATACATTACCATTTATGATTTCAGGAATCTACACTATGCTTGTTTCTCGGGTAGTTATAATTTTAATCATAATAAAACGTTTATATTAATACATAAAAGAATAAAATAAAAAAAATATTACAAAATAACTGACTAGCCGCTGAAAGAAAATAATGAGAAGTACGATTATTATTATGATAAGCCTACTCTTAGAAAATATATGTTAGATAGCACCGTAGTCAACTTTTGTGCACTAACTGGATCAGGAACACCTTCTGATGAAGGGATAGTGCGATTAATCTAATATGAAATTACATTTCACCAGTATTACAGAAATAAAGTGATTTAACCAATGCATTGGATCCATTAATGTGAGCAAGAACAGAACGCAGATAACACCCACTGAATAAAAAATGTCTAATTAGTAGAAAATGAGTTGATGACGAGACAGCGGTTGGTGATTGGACATGGACGGTTACTGAGAGTTCACTCGCCCTATAAGGGGGTCTGGTCATCCCTGGGCAATTTACCCCACATATGTGTCACTGAGCAATTTAATGCTGGCCTATTGCTCAGCTCCGCTACCTTCGAGTAGAATAGTCTCCAGAGTAATAATAGTAAGCGGGTAACTCCATTCTTCCCAAGGTTTGATCTAATCACACTCTCTAATACCAGACCGCTAGAGCGCATTAGCTATGTTGCTAAGTGTCTGATACCCACTTTTTGCCTGTACAGTTGCTTAGTGCTCTGCATTCAAATCAGCTCTTTTCTTTTGCCACTGCATTCAATATTAACAATTGCTATAGCCAAAATATTTCAATATAGATTTTTGTTATAATTTTGTTTCCGAATACGCCGAAAGTTAGGCCTATTTAAAATTTGAATTTGCCCTTTATCTCCACATATAAGTATAATCTAAATCAATGATGTTGCGAGAAATGGACCTGGCATGCCGAAAACCATTAGAAACGATGTGTCACACATTACATTTAAACAAACCGTTCAAAAGTTATATAAACAAGACATTTGTGGCGGACATCTTGGATTTTCGCTTTTTGTGCATTTACTGCAAAATATTTGCAAGGTTGTCCACTCAGGCTGTGTTGGTGGGTATATGTAGAGATGATTTTCACGATGACTTTAACATGTTACAATACGGCATTTTGTGGTGAGAATACGGCATTAGAATGGTATGATATGGCAATATAATACCAGTATATAACAGCTTAACATTACAATATCACATATGAATGTCAGGATATTACATTTTGATGTCAGGATATCATATTTTAATTGCAGGATATGAGATTTGGATATCAGGATGTGACATTTTCAAATCAGCATGAGGAATTATAATATCAGGATATGACCATTTATCGTCTCGATGTGGCAATAATATGACATGAGATTGCACTCTATAGTTAGCGTATGTCATTATAAGGTCAGGATATGCCACTTTAATGTCACAATATAGTGTTATATTATTAGGTTATATCATTTTAATATCAGGCAAAGACATTATATTGTGAATAATTTAGGAGTTCTGTTGCGAGAATGTAACATTTTGTTGTCAGGATAAGGGGGTGTATCGTCCCATTTCGTTCTCAGAATATTGATTAATATTTAGCTCCAGAACAGTCATAGATTGTTTCAAATTTACTGCTGGTTTACTGTTTGATTAATATAGATTTTAGTCTCTAAAGCACTGAAATATTTGTATACAAACCATAGGGACTACGATTTGTTTAATTTGAGACAAAACATTTGTAAATCCTCATGTTTAGATGTTTGACTCAATTTCTATCAGATAGAAGGCATAGCTATAGGACCCGTAGACAATGGAGGGGTGGCCAATCTTTAGCTAGCACTATTTATATGATTTAGTGTATCACAAATAAGATGTGAATTAACTCGTCTGCTTAGTTGGATTGATATACAACCCTGTAAGCGCTAAGCGTCACTATAGTAGTTTTTATCTGTTTTATTAGCTGATTAAATCACTGTCATGATAGATAGATATTTATTGACGACGGTAAGTCTATGCAGACTTAAAATGAACATATGTACAAGACTATATACAACAGGATTAGTTCGGTAAAATATGCATGCTAATTTAACTTGAACATGTTAAAATCAAACGACATTATTTACTAAAACAAGCACAGGTTAAATAAAATATGCATCAGAACTATTTAAAATAACCTACAGTTAAACAGCATTGGCATTTCCCGCACCAAAACCAGAGATATAATAGCTACTGCAAAAAAAACCCTCTGGAAAACCCTCTGGAAAGCGTAGAAACCGAGTAATTACATAATGAGTGAGAGTATGTATAAAGAAGAAAAAAATAATATTAGTTACATTTAACATGTTAAAAAAACAATCTAAAAAATGCATGGGAAACAATTAGATGTGTCTTTGAACATCAAACATCGGCAGCGAGGCACGACTTCAAGTGGGTGAAATTTTAAGTAAAACAGCTTAGCGTGAAAAGGGTTTATTGGGAATACATTACTGCAGTCCACCATGTGGCTCTATAAATCATAACTCGTCAGAAATCGTCTTGCATTTGGTAAAGAATAAGCCTATAAATGCAATGATATTGATACCACTGCACCATAGTTTTGTCATTGTATATAATTATTATAACCTGCCAGTAATAATGAACGTTTACCCAATGTTGGCCTAATGTTGGTCCAGCATCTCCGACGCTGTCGGACATGCCGAGCCAACATTAAAGCAGCGTGGTCGCGAAATCCTTGCTGGCGCAGACTAGATTTGCACAACATGACTCTGCATCTCTGGGGCTGTATTCTCGTACAAGTTACGATATATCGTAGGCTTCTGATTAGTCGAGATGGCCATCTCGACCAATCAGAAGCCTACGATATATCGTAACTTGTACGAGAATACGGGCCCTGAAATAACCATTGCACCGCTGAAATATTTCTGTATATGCCATGAAGACCAAAGGGTTTTGTTCAATTATTAATCATCATAGGTGTCAATATAGCCAGCTCTGCCCGCTTCACTTGAATACTTATGTTATGTGTCTACGGCCATTAAAATATGCCAATTCGATCATTCGTTCATCTATAGACGTTAAAATCTGACGTCTATTGACGTCAGATTCTGATGTCTAAAGACGGTCCCCGCGCTGAAAGAGGTAAGAAGAGGCCAGCCACAGCAAACACGAGATGTTGACCCAATGTTGGTGTGATGGTGAGTTAAGCGCCAAACCAGCGTTGGGTCAATGTCTCGTATTTTGTAGGGCTGTATTCGTCAATTCAACTATGGTTCAATCCTGGGCTGGCGTCTGTAATTTTCGCCCAACTTATGAGTTATGTCAACTCGGATTCTGTGTTTGTCGGCGGAATGACGCGGCGTTTGTGGGTTGACCGCCATTCTCATGGCCTTAAAGCTCACTCTACAAACGAGTCAAGAAATTAACTTTTCCAACTGATTGAAGACCTTATTAGCTGGCAATGGCTGACGGTAGACCGAGGCGTGATATGGCAGTGTCCACCATAGCCAGCTCGCTGAATGCGCAGCAGAGAAGAACGGGAACTGGTGACGTCAGGGCTACAGGGGATGTCAGGCAAGGAGATTTCAACAACAACAACACACCCGGTGATGGGATCAAAGGTCACGCAACAAAGGGTGGGATAAAATCCGTGGATGTCGAAAATTCAGTGGATGGCGAGGATTTGTTAAATCTCATTTACACTGTGGATGACCCTGTTCCCTGGCCCCTTGCTATATTACTGGGTATACAGGTAAGGCTATTCTATTGAGTCTCCCCCTTATTACCATGATTACCAGCTGAACTATCCAGAAGTGTCACGAATAATACATGTTAATAATGAGGCCTATCATACCATATATTTATGACAACTATTGTCCTGGACATCCTTTGTAAGGTCATCTAGTTTCACTTCTAACATAGGTTTACACACAAGCATATCTACGTTCGGGCGCATTAAATATTTTTTATAATAACTGATCGGAATGTTATTGACTATAAAAATATTGATGACATCATAATCTCAAATATTTCCTAAACAAAATATTTTGCCAAAAATTTGCACCTCTTCGTGTGTGACGAAAATATAAAATAATATAAAATAGAAATATGAGTGACAAATATTAAATTCATCTTGTACATTGCCATGAAATAATACTTGAACTGGTTGTAGATAAAAATATGTAATAGTGCATCTGTTCCAGGCTCACGGCTCTGCTCAGTTTATTCACAGCGTCTCTGCTATGTTTATTGACTGTTCATTGTCCTGTCAGGTTCATTTACAACATATAGTCACAGCGTTACTATGTTTTGCTTTTGGTATTTTTGCGGCTCTGTTATGTTTACTTTTAGTGCTCATCTATTCGTGGCTTTTCTATGTTTTATTGACAACATATGTCGACGGCTGTATTATGATTTCTTTCCAACATCTATTCACCACTGCTCTGTCATGGTCAGCGTCAGTTCTGTTCACGGCTCTGCTATATTTATTTACATCATCTGTTCACTGCTCTGCTATGTTTATTGACATCATCTGTTCACGGCTGTGCTATGTTTCTTCTCAGCATCTGCACTCATCAGTTTATAGTCATCTTTATTTTCAGCATTTTTTCTGACTTTACAATGTTCTTTTCAGCATCTGTTCACGACTCTGCCATGTTCAGCATCAGTTCTGTTCACGGCTGTGCTATGTTTATTTTCATCAGCATTTCACCGCTCTGCTATATTTCTTTTCAGCATCTGGTCACGACGCTGCTATGTTTCTTTTCAGCATCTGTTCACGGTTCTGCCATGTTTCTTTTCAGCATCTGTTCACGGCTCTGCCATGTTTTTTTAGCATCTGTTCAAGGCTCTGCCATTTTTTTCAGCATCTGTTCAAGGCTCTGCCATGTTTCTTTTCAGCATCTGTTCACGGTTCTGTTATGTTTCTTTTCAGCATCTGTTCACGGCGCAGCCATGTTTCTTTTCAGCATCTGCTCTAGCGTGGCTCTGTTTCGATTCAGTATAGCATGTCCACGGCTCTCGTATATTTAATCTCAGCATCTGCTCTTGGCTCTGCCATGTTTCTTTTCAGCACCTGGTCACGGCTATGTTATGTTTATTTACATGATATGTTCGCGGCTAAATATTCATTTATAACAATATTTCTGTTCAGCATCTGTTCACAGCTCTTCTATGTTTCTTTTCAGCATCTATTCACGGCTGAGTTATGGTTATTAATAACCATCTTTCTTTTCAGCATCTCTTCTGACTTTACGGCTCTACAATGATCTTTTCAATATCAGTTCACGGCTGGCTCTGCAATGTTTCTTTTCAGCATCTATTCACGGCTCTGTCATGTTTCTTCTCATCATCTAGTCATTCCTGTGCTATGTTAATTTACATCATCAGTTCAAAGCTCTGCTATATTTGTTTTTTTTTAGCATTGTGGTCACAGCTCTGCTCTGTTTAATTACATCATCTGTCCGTGGTTCTGCTCTGTGGATTCAGAGCCATCTTTCTTGTCAGCATCTGTAGACGGCTCCGCCATTTTTCTTTTCAGCATGATATGTTCACCAGTCACGGCTCTGACATGTTTCTTTTCAGCATCTGTTCACGGCTCTGCCATCTAATGTGATCATCACACTGGCCCTGTTTCCAGCCTTATGTCTGAGTGAGGATGATGTGGGTAGATCACAGCTCCTGGGTACAGCTATATTCATGGCAGGACTTGGAACACTCATCCAATCAACACTTGGATGCAGGTGAACAAATAAATAATCAACAAATGCCAATCATCTCCTCTTCTTTCAGATCTTGTCGTGTATTTTTTTTTAAATTCTAGTTCAAAATTGGCATGTATAGTACAGTTTTTACCGGAATGTTATTAGTACTACATTTTTCTCAACATAAATTATTTATAGATACCTTGACACGAGTATTATTCACAAGTAAGAACACTATATATCCTTTGACTACCATGTCGTTTACCGCTTGGGCGATATTAATATTATATTCATCGGCACAATCCACGACACCAACAACAAATTCCGTTGTTTGTTTTAAAACATATAATTATTTAGCTTTCTTATAATGTTTGTCAATTTTAGATCGGTACATTATTTCTGTTGTTCAGGTTGCCAATCGTGCAGGGTGTCACTGTGACCTACTTAGCTACAAACCTCGCTTATCTTTCACAGCCTCAATTTGCCAGTTGTGCCGACATAGCAGGTAACATCCCATACAGTATAAATATGATCATCATAATTATAGCCTTTAATGTTGATTTGGTGTTGGACCAGCGTGCCTAGGCTTAGCCTTTAAGCGCTAAGTATTGAAGAACATAGTAGAAAAAAAATTAGAGGCTCTCAAATCAACCAGAAGAATAGTTTATAAAACGGCTGGGTCATATTACTATTAATTTTCTTGTTGTATTTTGCACAGAGAACATGAGCGTGCAGTCTATAACCAACATGTCGTTGAATTCCAGTGAGGGACTGGATGACAGACCAGAATGGATCAAAAGAATGAATGAAGTCAGTCCACAAACAACCAATGAAACATATAACTTCCACTTCGACCAGCACACCGTTTTCGGCAATTATAATTTTAATCCTTTCTACAGCACACTAAAATAGATAAATTCCGAGGTGAAATTAACGAATAATTACCCAGAATGGTAAAATTTATGTTTCAAATAAAATAATTATATTTTCACGCGACTGAAGTTGTGGATTGCGTCAGCGAGACACAACTCCAAGATGGTTAATATAAAAAAACTACAATAATTTTTATTTAAGATTTAATTTATTTTATTCTATAAAATACAATTTCTGTCTAATTCTCGACGCAGCTCCAAGGAGCCATTCTGTTTGGCGGGCTGACCGAAATGGTGCTCGGGTTTTCGGGGAGCATCGGTTTTCTCATGCGTTTTGTCAGTCCTGTCGCCGTGTCCAGTATAAGCATCCTCATCAGCCTCGCTCTGGTGGACATGACCATACAAACCAGCGGGGATCTCTGGTGGATAGCGCTGGCGTAAGTACCACATCAACCAATGCACACAAGTTTCATCTTCCCTACAACAAGGCTTCTTGAAGTCGCAGACTGAGTCTGAGACCTTGAAAAGCCTAGCCTTGCTATAGGGAAGATGACAAATCAAAACACAACGAGTAACGAGTAACAATAGGTGAATAAACTGGGAATGGTGGGTAAGATTAAGAATAACTCCCCTCTATTCCAATTTACCCTTAAAGAGATGAATGATAAATTCAAAGGTTCACCCGTTTTCATGGTATGTCTTAAATTAACTTATTTAATTATTGATTTTCTTAGTTACGTCTGCATGCATGTTTGACGTCCTTTCGGCGTGCAATATTGTAGCTTGTAGATTGAACTGTCATTAATTTCTTAGAGGCGACGTATTTTTAATCGTCTTTTCTTATCACACAGAACGGCGGCATTAACTGGATTCTGTTTCCTGGTTGTTGGCCAACGAAAAACACCAATCTGCCAAAAAGCCGAGGCAACACAGCTGGCACTGTTCCCTCTCACGAGAGGCATATCCGTGAGTGACATTGCATTTTTAAATAATATTAACCCTTGAAGCACTAAATAATGGACATTTATTTTTTACCCACTTGAAGTTGTGTGTCGCTACCGCGACCCACAACTTCAAGTGGGTAAAATTACTTACATCTGTACAATTTGAACCAAAACACATCAATCTAACAATTTTATTGTTGATTTCACCTTGAATTTGTCTTGTTTGAAGGTTAAATAAAAAGGTTAAAACGGCTATAAACATGGTAACAGCGTGCGGGAGTTTAATTGTTAAAAGCATGCCCAATATAAAGCCTACAAGCAGACAACTGACACGTCCGCTGCTCATCCTGCTGATTCAATGCTGAATCATTGCCTGTGATTTCGATCCTAATCATCCACTAGAATTGTGTCATACAGGCCTACGGTTTCAAGCCAGTTCCGCACTGTAAAAAAACCCTTCAATTATTCCGATACGAACAGGACGTGCAATCCCTTCTGTCGCGATATTGATACAATTTATACAGAAAGCAAAGTATTAAACCAATGTTCACTCACCCATCGTAAGTTTTAAATCCAATGAAATGCCCCAGAAATAAATATAACATATCGTGGTCGAGGAATACATTTCATAGATCGTGGTGGACATTTACTTTATCAAACAATAAAATAATGTTGGTTATGGTTATAGCATACGTGTAGGAACACTTTGCTGCCGGATACCTGTTATTGCGGGTGTTTTCTTTGATCAGGTGTTGCTGGGAATTCTTTTGATGTGGCTCCTTTGTGCCATCTTGACCTTCACTGATGCCTTTCCCGATGATCCTGATGCTTTTGGATATGGAGCCAGGACCGACCTACACTTGCAGCTGTTACACAAAGCCAGCTGGTTTAGATTCCCTCTGCCACGTCAGTATCAGACGCAAACTTTAATATATTTGATTATTATAAGAAATACTTCAGAGAAAACAGCCACATCACTAGACTCACGCTATGTTTTGTTTTGATGCGAGCATCTAAATAAATCAAGTGCGATAATTTTAAATCCTATAACCAGCTCATTATTCTGCCGTGTAAAGGAAAAATGCAGCATCTGCTCACTTCACAAGTGCGCAAATACTGCCTTTTGGCTTTGCAGATTAGCATTAAGTATCCCCTAGTGCCCCATCAAGGTGTGTTGTATTACTTCTTTAATCCCATGTTATGTTATTATGAGCATAGCTTAGCTATCGCAGCTCCAACACTGTTGGTCCAAACACGATTAGGATTTCCAAACAGCAAAGAGGTCAATGCTGTTTTGCAAATACAACAGGCAGTATCTGCTTACTTCTTAAGTTATCAAATACTGCCTTTTCACTTTGCAAGGCAGAATACAGGCCAATACTAAACCTATCCAGTTTTTTTGTATATTGATTATCATTCAAACTAATTTTATTATAGAGCTAGGGCCGTTCCCAGCTTCAAACCTGTTGTTATTCTGATTACAGTTCAGTGGGGTTCTCCCAGCTTTAATCCTTCTGTCATTCTGGCTGTGGTGGCGACTGGAGTGGTTTCAGCCGTGGAATCTGTGGGAGATTACAGACTCTGTAGGGAAGTGTCTGGTGCCCCAGCCATACCAGCTCACGCCATGACAAGAGGTGAGGTATCTGTGTGAATCCCCTCTGTAGATAAGGTATTGAGTGACTGTGGGACAGTTCTGTGACTCATGGGAAATGGGATGGATTCCAGTAAACGCAAAATATTTGTATAACATTTATACAATGTTGGACCAATGTCGAAGACGTTAGGCCGACGTTGTATAAATGTCATACAAATGTTTTGTGCTTAACTGTTATTCTTTCTACTGAAAATTGAAGCGATGTTCCTACTTGGCAACAAAAAAATTATGTGGAAGTATGCAATCATCCTAATGATTAATTATTTGACTTTTAGTAGCCTACAATTTATTTTTATTTTTTACGGGCTCTCGTAAAAAATGTTCATTGGCAAAGTATTTAACTGTTTATTATTCACCATACAAGAAGACTTTTTTAATTGATGGAAAAAGCTAAAATTCTCTTATTCTTCGAGTTATTGATGTATATTCCGACTGAGCAATGACTGTTATGTTTCAGGTATATTTGTGGAGGGTCTCACCAGTGTCTGGTCCAGTGCATGGGGAACAGGAAATGGTCTAACTTCATACAGCAACAACATAGCTTTAATTAAAACAACCAAGGTGGGAAGTCGACGTGTTGTTCAGGTTAGTTTTTTTAGGATAGGTTACAGTTTACTTTGCAGCACATTGCAGACAGGGCTACATATGACAGAAAGTGTTTAGTGTCAGCTTGAATCAAGGTACGATCAATCAAGTATAGTTAGATCTATATATACTAAAATTAGAAAGTAGGGATTATATTCTAATAATTGTCATAATTATATTTCCTGATAGTTCATTTTCTGTGCGATACCATAACTTTATAATAACATAAATTTTAAAACGTTGAATATAAGATAGACACATTTTGTAAAAACGTAA